>CM076412.1:30540355-30750480 GCA_038363315.1 Mugilogobius chulae
AAATGTACATTTTGACACGTCTTAAACTTCAATAATACAGGTTTGGAATTAGATATCAACAAATCTTTTTGTAAATTATTTCAAATCTTGTTCAGTCCAATATTAATATTACTTTAGCTGTTACTCTTTATGTCTCTGTGGAAAATAATAAAACATCTTACAGAGCCGATTGGACATTTTTCCACATGAAAGCATATAGTCTGTTAAGAACAAATGGACCAAAGAAAAAATAACAAAACTTAATCTTCAAACTTTTGTATTGAATCTTGACAAAAACCATCTTAAATCCTGTTTGTGACATTACTGCCGCTACATTTGCTTAGGTCAGCGCCTTATAGGTTTTGTTTACACCTTAAATCAGATTTCTTAACTCACTGATTCCTCAACGAGACGCCATCTTAAGACACACAGAGACTCCGGATTAACAAGTTTAGCTTTTAAGGAGCATTGAGAAGTGCTTGTTTTGCGTTTCTCTGGTGGATTTAAAAAAAAAAAAAAAGGTTTCAATACACCCACTGTGATGCTGAGTGAGTGCGACAGCCAACGCACAGGAGTAACAAACAGTGAGAAGTAGAAGAGGTGACATGTGCAAGTAAACAACTCCGAGAAATGATAACTAACAAGGAGCCCAGTTTCTATTTAGGCGGATATACTCTGCCTTTGGCTGATGCAAATGTTGTGAATATGAGGGAAATATGAAGCATTTAGAAGACTGAAAAACAGGCTCGACTCTAAGGCAAACTATCTATTTAAGCTAGCTATTTAAACATTCTGCTTTAGGGTCAATTTCCACTGTTTTCATATGGGAACAATCAAACTGTCAACATCAATCAATCAAAATTATTTGAGCAGTCAATCAAATGAAAACATCATACATGTGAATATCATCGCAATATTATTTATTGACTAATTGCTCAAAAAGGAGTAGGAAAAAGTACAAACTTATAGGCTCCTACCCTATTACATAATGAATCCAAGTAAATGAGACAGTAGGACACACTCAATCATTGATGATGTGTAACAATGTACAGATATTGTGTTATTAAAGAGGTATGCAAGACCACAAAAAATAAAATAAACTCATCTTTCTGCATACTTTGTAAAGCAGTATTCTTTTGTAATTGTTTAAAGTGATGAATGTTGGAACAGAAATTTAGTTCTTTGCTTAGACTATTGACCCTGTGCGAAGAAATTGTTTATTTTCAAATGATCAGACTTTAGCGTTAGCATTGACAGACAAACACTTTTTTTTTTATAAACATACTTTGGTCTTTTGGTGAAATATTCTCCTCATTTGTAAAGTATTGAACATGTCAGAGAAAACCACCAACAAGTCACTGTTCTCGTGATCTTAAAGTTGTTGTTGTTGTTTTGTTTTGTCCATTTTTGTAGATAGAACACAGTGAAAACAATGTCAGGCCTAGTACAGAACCCTGAGGTACTCCACATAATATTGTTTTGCATTGTGACTTGTGCTCCTCAATTTGAACATACTGATGCCTATTAGAAATATATGATGTTACCCACAATAACGATGTAGCCCTAAAACCATATTTTGTATGTTGTGATCAGTGTTGTCGAACGCCTTTTTCAAATCAATAAAAAACATATTTTTTCTCGTCTGTATATCAGTTATATTTTCAGTTAGGTTCTGTTGATCTAATGCTTCTAAAGCCATATTGGTTTTCATGTTATGTTATGGTATTATTTTTACAGTGCACAACAATACATCATCCAAGAGATACAGATGCTGGTGCAGGTTATAGCATGAATACACATGTAGCCCATAAGCAGGTTGGACTTATGTGATGATAAAAAATATACATTTATACCTATAGCAAAAAGACCAAAGTATAAATGAGGAAAAAGCTATTACATATGGTCACATTCTTGAAATACTATTTAAAATCAACATACACTTACTCAGCATATACTATCTTTCTCTCACATTCACACATCTACAGCTCATTTAAAAGGACTCAATAAAAGTTTGGCTATTCTATAATTTTCAAAAAAAATGTATTTGAGATGTTCTTGAAAAGATACTCATCGCAATCACAGACATAAAGCATTGACATGTATTTATTTTTTTAATTCATTTAACCTTTATTGTATCAGGCAAAACATCCAGAACAATGTAATATTTCAATGTTGGCCTGTAAGTGCTAGAGCAGTGTTTTTCAACCTTCCTTGAGTCACGCACACTATTTGGTTACAAATATTCAGTTGCACGCGTGATACTAAAATAATACCTCTCCAAGACTATTTCTTTATAGCAGTCCACACATTTTGCTTCATAAGCCTTCAATTACTCACTGAGTTTAGAAGCGTTTTTCACAAGGCCCCATTGTTAGACTTGATGAAAGATTGCAAAAATCATTTTTATTCAAAGAGATACTGTATTGTGCAAAATTAATTAGATTTTTTTTTATTTGGGAGTAAAAGGCTATTTAATCTCGCATGTCGTTCATGTCACTGTGTCAAGCTTTTTAAATGCAGCGATAGGTATTTGATTGTCTCTCTAAAATGACAAACTGCAATTGTAAATGAATCAAACATTTTTTCAAGACAAACAAAGCATTATTTCAAAGCACACCAGCGCACACACACTGTTGAAAATCAAGGTGCTAGAGCATTCAAGTGGTGGAATTAGGACTGGGCAATAGTGACAAAAATAAATACAGTATCTGGATCATTTTTTAGCATATCTCAATAACAATTCAGTTCAACATAAACGGTAAAACATATCATCAATTTGTTACTTCAATCAATCAAACTTATTTTATTGCGATTTGGGCACGTTTTGACTTATTTAAATAAAGATTGGCAAATTATTTGGCTAATTAATATGAAAAAAAAATCTAGAGGTAATCTAGAGGTTTTGTACCACTAAAGGTGGTGGGCCGCATTTGGCACACACACTTCCTTATTTAAGGACACACAATCCGCTTGGGCGTGTCCTTGTGCCCTGATGAAGGCCGTGTGCGTAATTTTTTAATATGAATTAGCCATGCTGGAAAAAACTCTTTTTAAATTTCTAAATAGTGGCTTGTTTTTTGTTCAAGCTACCCCTCTCCAAAGAGAATGTGTCCAGCATCGGAAATACTTGAATCCACGCAGCGCTTTTCTTCCATACAGTATATTTTTTGCAACAGGTCTGGGTTATTTGTGGACTTCAAAGCAGAGAATCTGAGCGATTTTGACTGTATATGTAAAAATGAAAAATTAAGAGCAGTGTTAAGGGTTCGTACAAATTTTCACTTCAAGTTTTTCATGATTTTTTTCATGACTTCAACAAAACAATTACCAACTTTTCCTTGTTTAACATACTTTTTAGTCAACAACCGTCTTTCATTAACTCATTCGGACCTAAACACAAAGTTTTCATGGATTTTTAGACATAAAAAACAAAAATGTTAAATTACAAATAATTTGATCATAAAAAAATGAATTTTATTTCAGTTTTAAACAAAAGTGAAAAATCTTTCGGCTTAATAAAGTTACATGATTTACCCCTTTTAACAAATTTATTTTGATTACATTTTATTCGGCTTTTCCAAAAAAAAATAAAAATTGCTGGAAGTAATGATTTTTAGACTGAAAAAAGAATAGAATATACGCATATCAATATTCTGCCTTTTGATCCAACCACAAGTTTTTACTGGCAAAGGATTGGTTATCGATCACTTGTTCTGTTGTTTATTTTTATGAATTACCCTGCCCTACCAGTAGGACATAACAAATATCTCCATTTATTTTTGAATCTAAAATAATTTAGATTTTTCCCCAACCTTTAGAATTCCCAAACTTTTCCAGGGCCTTGAAATCAGAAGAGAATTTTCCATGACTGTACGAACCCGAGTGTTTTCTGAAGCTCAGAAGGAAAAGAATAGTATTTCACAGACAGAACTCTAGCGTTTTTGATTGGGAAGCAAAATCAGAACATATAAAAATATGAAAATAAATAAATAAATACAACTTTTCACTAACAACAGGCTTAACGATGCTGTACAATCCGCATTCATCTTCTTCCATAAGTCTGCAGTTAAAAACACCATGATCCATCCAAAAACGCGACAAATACCATTCCGACAGAAACGGGGGTATGACAGGTCGGGACATTGTTGGCGGACATGCCTGTGGACCATGGGACGAGGGGGGAGGATGGGAGGGGAGGGTGCGTACAGGGGATTTGTACAGAGGGGTCAGTGCTAGTCGGACACACAGCAGTATCAGTCCCATCGTACTTCAGTCCAGTGTGTGTGCCAGGGGTGTTCAAGCGTACCCCGCATCACCACCAAACTTTATGACAAACGGTAAGAGCATTTTTCTCTACTTTTATCAACTCTTTTTGATTGGTTGGTTTGGTTTCTGCCTGGTCCAAACCGAGGCCTCCACCGCAGCCCACTGTGTCACTGTGTTTTCTTTGCTTTTTACAATCCATTTGAAACGACAGGGGGGCAAAAACTAACGAGCTACGACCGAGCCGGGTCACTGTAGACAAAAGGTACATTTTTTTAATCACGAGCTCGTCTTAATGATAGCTATTAAACGTGATGTAATTAGTACTGCCGGGCGAAACGACTAGGTGCTTCCACGTCTTTCTTTGATGTAGTTCACGCTGTAAAAAAATAAAAAAAAAGACACCGATTTATTAATAACTATTGGTTTGTAAAGTTTAAAAAAATCTTTACTTCAAGTGTTTGTTATTTGAAAACAGGACATGTTTAACTGAATTGAAATGTTATAAACCTAATTACAAGTAGTCATGTAGAAAATAAGAATCTGCCAACAATACAATGTAAAATCTTCTTTGTCATTGTTTGTTCTTGTACAAAGATCTATGAACACTATTCTAAATCATACAAGAAAACTATGTTGTTGTCATTATAAGTTCTTCTACACACATTTTTTTCTAATTTGAATAAGTTTGTAGAAATATACGTAAAACATAAGCCAATGAATCGATGCTAACTAAGCTGACGGCCGTAAACTTAACAATATGACTAGAACAGTTGACTCCATGGTAGAAAAATGAGCCTTAATTAGGCGTAAGTAGACTTTGTGAGCTGTCGGGGCATTGTCTGGTCCTGTGTTGGACATGGAGGTGATTGTGGTGTTATCCAAAGGCACGTGGATGGTCAGTGGGGGATGTGTTGTGTGCGTCTGTCCACAATTTACAATGTGGTCAAACGCTCTGCCCGTGTTTTATGGCAGTTTTAATAATGATTGGTCATAGCAAAAGATTCCTTACGTTATAATGCTATGTTCGAACTAACAGTTTGCTTTCACGTTTGAGAAAGTGATGATATCATAAGACTAAATGGTGGGCAAGAGCCTAGTTATTCTTGTTAACGTTGAGATAATACATTTTTTAGTTTACACCTTTGTTTTTCACTAAAAAGTATATGATCAATGCATCACTTTGTGAAAAAATGAGACCACTGAGTACTGCCTGAATTGAATAATAAAGTGTTTTAGTTCTCATTAGAATCGAATACTGTACTCTGATTGGCTGAGTTTGGGTGGTCCACTCCAGTTTTACTTTGCTGTTTGTAAGAAGTGTTTTTAAGCCATAATTGCACCCAAAAATGAATACATGTTGATATTAACGATCTGTCGAATGATTTATGGGAGGAAGTTTGTTTTCAGAGTAAAAATCAGCTATCTCATAGTATTGTACTTAATCAGAAAAAAATTACAGATTTTTTGTGATTTCCAATATGACTAGACTAGAATGTCATGTTTTGAGTGTTGATGATGTTGTCACCTTAACTCAACCTATTGGGAGTAATATATTCATGTGAATAGATAAGATGATTTCTGTCTTTGATAGAGTTATTTTAACAACATCATTTTACCCCTTCAGCTAGTTCCACACTATTGTTAAATGTTCTACTCAGTTGTGACTTCTGTCTCCTCAGCTTCAGGACAGAGGAGCCCAGGACACAGGCAGAAATCAGCGTGTCTATGAGCCGTGCTGAGGAGGAGCAGGACCTGCTGTCTATTCTGAGCCAGGACCAGTCCTAAGCTCCAGCGTAGCATCATGTCGTCCCCTTCGCTGCCCATGCCCTCTCTGCCCCCCAGCCCTTTGGCAATGGAGTACCTCAACGACTTTGACCTGCTCAAGTTTGAGGTGAAATCGGACACTCCTCCTCTGTCTTCTCAGTGCTCCTACTCAAAGTCAGGCCTGCCCCATGACCCCTCCAGCTCACCATACACAGGACATCCTCCACAGGACTCCAGTCTCAGCTCCAGCCCATACAACTCTCTACCCCCCTCGCCCACACTAAGTGATGCTCATCCTCCGCCCTCTGGAGCCTCCTCTCTGTCCTCCTCATCCTCCTCCATCTCCTTCCCTCTGTCCCTGTCCAGTGGGTTCTCCTCAGGCCTGGGATCAGCGGCTCAGGGCACTGTGGAGGGCAGCCCGTCCCACGTGGGGGCTCAGGGTCCCACTCCGGCCTCTCTGGAGGACCTCATCTGGCTGGCAGCGCTACAGCAGCAGTTTGGGGGAGAAGTGACAGGACCAGCCACACTGCTGGGGGCCCTGGGGGAGTCCCAGAGCGAGGGGACAGGGAGCGGGGACCAGGCTTTTTGGGATGTGAAGATGCTGTGGAGGCTCTCCTCAACTCTGCTGCTGCAGCTGTCAGCTCACAGGTAAAGACTATTTCAGTGTTAGAGAAAGCTACACATGGCTTTTTTTCTGACTTGGCAGGAACTTGCTATCTCACATTTTTGAATAAATTAACACTGCCGCCAATGGCTTTGACACAACGCAAATGTGTGAAACTACACATTATGTCCTCCACAGCAGTAAGTGTGACTGGCAGATATGTTTATGTTTCAGTTCCCAGGCCTGTCGCAGAGCTCCAGCAGTCATATGGGCGACTCGAGCAGTGACAGTGGAGCAGACATGTCGTGTGGAAAAGGGGCTGAGATGTGTCACCGCCCACTGGTTTTCCTCTCCTCAGCTCCACAGGCTCTAAGTGGGGCAGGTCCTGGGTCAGCACCGTATCCTCAGCCCCTCAGTCCACAGGCCAGGCTACATCATCACCATCCGCACCACCCAATGCACCACCACCATCATCAGCACCATCCACAAGTCGGCCAGGTACCAGCCACACTGTCACATTACCAGAAAAGATAAGAATCAGGTCGCTAACATAATATTTGAATAATTTAAATAGTTTATTACAGTTCAAAATAACAATTAATCTAGAAGAGATACAAAAAAAAATCAGTTTTGAACATCTTGTTTCTAGTTCTAAGCAGTCTTAAATTAATTTTCAGTTTTATGCTGAACAAAAACGTAAATGTAATATCTTATTACTAAATAGATGTAGTTCTCCATTAACTTTAGAAGAGTTAATTTTTTATTATAATGTCTTTCTTGGGGAATAAAACAATGGTTATTTGAGCATAATTCAACTGAGGGCTTGGGATTAGTTACATTGTAAGACATTAATCTTTGAAGCGAATTGATAAATAGTTAATGAGACCCATTACCTCACTCATCTTTTAATAAACTGTATTTTTAATTCCCGAACAATTGACTCTCTCTTGGGAACCTTTTGTGCGTTTTTAATTAAACATTTTGAATAGTGTTGGGGACAATGGGATGTCTGCTCACTGTGTGAACAGTGGATGAGATTATGATAATATCTGCTATTATTGCTGTGTGTAATCCTGATAACTGTCACCCACACTTAGTCAGATTACAGCACAGATTATGGACATGTGGTGCTCCAATGTGGCCCCTGACACTCGGACATCCTCACACGTCCCATATGATAAATCACAAGTACAACATTACATAGATGAAAGCTACGGGCTAACGTCACCTCCTACTGCTTCACTCACGCTCAGCGCCAAAGTGCATCTGACAGGTTCAACTTTTCAGTAAATGATAGTGAACATGATTATATTTAAGATTGAACTGAAGATGTTTTGATTACTTTTTATAACTGTACTACCTCTAACCCTTAGATATAAACTGTAATATGACATACAGTAGAGGTAGTTCTACTTCTACGAGTGTTGCTTTGCAATCATATTGTAAACAAAGCCAAAACCCATGCAAACAGCACAGTAATTATGATTTGAGAAGGAAAGAGAAACAATGAAGCTGCTGAGTTAAAGAGGCAGATGTCGTATTTCAACTTGCAACTACTGTACAATGACTTATTGATAACTGTAGGTCCTCCTGCCTCTCTCCTCACCTCCTCTGTGGTCAGGTCTTCCTGTGAAACTAAGGAGTTGAGGGACTTACAATGGGCAGCACCATGTCAAGAGGAGCTTCACTAGCTCCATACGATTTAGTTTAATACTCAATTATCAAACCTCAAACCTAGACCCAATTCTAATCTCATGCACTTTAACCAAATAGCTATAGCAACTTTAACTTCTCTTTGCAACCAACAGCAGCAAACCTCCACTCCATAGTGTCTGCACCTGGACTTTCATGGACTTAACACCAAGAATCTATGTTTTTCTTTTTATATGTAATGTTGCTTTTTGATTTTGATTATATAATTAAAAGGTTTATTTTATCAACTTCTCGCATTTTGTACATTTAAAAGCACCAGGGCTTCTGTGCCTCCAGAAGACTCACACTTTTATTCACTCCTAATAATTGTATTAATAAGTGTGAAATTGCATTTGGCTTAAGCATGCGCACCAAAGTTATGTGTGATCCAGCTCCAGTACAGTCGCAAAAAAATCATCCTACTGTACAACTTCTGCAAGCCTCCAAAATAAATAAATAAAAACATAACTTAAAGAACTCAGGATTGCCTTAAACAGCTGGAGCTTGTCATTTTGCTTGTCACATCCGTCATTAACGTCTAACAGCATATTCTGGGTCTGTGTGTCCATCTGTTCTCAGTGCGGGGTGAACGAGCGCTTCTCTGACGAGCAGCTGGTGAGTCTGTCTGTGCGGGAGCTGAACAGACACCTGCGCGGCGTCAGTAAAGAGGAGGTGGTGAGGCTCAAACAGAAGCGCCGCACGCTCAAGAACCGCGGCTACGCTCAGTCCTGTCGCTACAAACGCCTCCAACATCGCCACGCGCTGGAGTCCGAGAAGCATGTGCTCACACAACAGGTAAGACACTGTGTGCACCAACAAGGCACTGAAATGTAACTATGAATAAAATACTAGGGGTCTATTTTCTGCTAAATCAGATGAGAAAATGTGCTGGAGTGTCATTTATAAAGCATGCGTACGAACAAAAATGTTACGTACATTACTTTCCATGTTAAAGGTGCTATACCCAATTTTTTGCAATTAAATAACTTAAAACCAATTTCCCCCTAGCACAGATATCTTGTCAATGTATCTATTCAGGTGTCTTATCTCTGTCTAATAATGTCCTGTTTGTTCACCAAAGTTCAAAGTAATTCTGTTGTTGTTTGCTTACATTAGAATGAAAAAAGCTTAGAACACATTGTGCTGAACAATTCGGAGACTCACAATGTATTAAGAAGTGAGCATACTATGTAGACTAATGTAATTCTTTTTTTGTTTTTTGTTTACATTTTTAAGGAAGCAAAAATCGTGCATAGCACCTTTATGTTGTGATTTATAAAACTGATTAAAAAAAATATGTTTTAAATAACAAGGACCCCCCCCCCCCCCCCACACTCTTCAAAGACAAACAGTTTGACATTTAGCCATGTTCTAATATTGTTTCTACATTCTTTCCCCTCTAAGCCTCAGAAAACAGTTCTAAATGCCCCAGATTTGTAATGTCATAGGTAGATTTCTGAGATCTTCTGCACTTTTTTACGTCTATAAATCATCCAGATTTGTTTTGAGCATTTCAACAGCATTAGCATTTGAGGCAAGATTACTTTGATTATTTACCCTTTGCAGCCATGTAGCTCTAACTAAATTCCTAATGTGGCAAACACACGACTGCCGGGCTAGTGGCTCTCGCCTCACAGCAAGAGGGTTGTCTTAGGCCTTTAAAGGGAAGTTGATTGACGCATGAAATATAGATAGTGAGCTTGGTGGTGTGAGATTTGTGTCTGTGTCCTGACATGTGGTGAGGTACATCTGCCGAGGCACAGTGCAGCACAGGTCTAGTTGCTTGCTTGCACTTCAAGATTTTTTTTTTTTAATTTTGCAAACATTTGTATGAAACCTTTACTTTACATAAGCACATGCACTCATGTGAGTATTTACTAAAATTGAAAATGAGAAAAAAGGAGGCAATGAGTGAGATTCAAACCTGCGACCACTTCACAGCGCTCACCTGTTTATCCATCTGAGCTAGATAACCAATTATGTCATTTCATAGCGGGCAACTGCTTTCCAACTTTCCAAAAGCAGTGTCAGAAGGAGTTTTTATATTCCACTTAGGCAGCTTGGCTGTGACGTGGGCATGTACTGAAAATGCACTGACAGCGTTTGTGGCAGCACAGTCACGGTTTTTGCACAAAGCCTTACACAAAATCATCTTTATTGTATTTTAATGATGTAAAGCACTTTGAATTGCTTTGGTATGAATTGTGCTCTATAAAAAATGTGATTGATTTTTGATTGATAAAACAGGCCCAGAAACAGTAGATAATTAAATTTTGACCCCTTACACACAATTTAGTGAAAAAAGATGATTCTGCGTTTAGTTTCACTTTAAGTTGACTAGCTATGCATTAAAATAGAAGTTGTTTTTTTACTTTTGCATCAATAAAGCATTTAAGTGTAAAAACTAGCACAAATTGCATAGAACTGTATTACTTAATTTTGTTGACAAAAAGTACAAATGGATTTATAGATAATATCTTACATAATGTTTTTCTGTGAACTTGAGCTGACAAAAATTAGCATTAGCAAAATTCCTACTTTTATATCATACATAAATCATGTTAAGAATGTGATATCAACAAATCTTTCAGTAAAAACCTTCAACATAATCGCGAGCAGCTACTTAAAGTGTTGATCTTATGTCAAAAAGTCATAATGTTCTATATAAATCTATTGAAGTGGGTTAAATCAAATAACAAAACATTACTGAAAGCAGATTGGACATTTTTTCATGTATCTCTCCACACTGAAATTACCAAGAGAGTGACCTGAGTCCACACACTGACTAAGACCTTGAGCAGTAACTACACAGTACATTTCTCACATAGCGGTACATATCCTCATCTCTTGGTAAACACATTTTGCTGCCTTCTCTAAAGCTCTGCACATGGATGGATCACACTCACACCAGCTTAATGTTTCATCTTGTTACCATGAAGCTGCTTCATACACCAGGCCTAATCGTAACCCTCGTATTAAGCTCCACACGTGGGATTGTGCACCTAAAATAGCCTTTGTGGTCAAGGACAAGCTGTTCAATCAGACATAATATTCAAACAAACAATTATCATATTTTCTCATGAACAAATGCTGCTGTACTGTATTTTTTCCTTTTGACCCCATTTTATTCCAAAATGCTCCTCAACATTGTGACTGAGTGAATAAAATTATTAGAACATCTGATATATTTTTATTTGGCATATTTGGAGTTTTTGTTTCATATAAATTAACTTATTATGGGAAAATGAAAACCAAACATAGCTTTTCTGACTTTTAGCTAGCTTGTTTTGCTAATGACAGTTGAACGTTTAAGGCATTTCAACTGTTGCACAACAAATAATTGTCTTATCAAACAGACTGGAAAAAGTCTTAATTAAGGAGAAAGATATTGAGTTCTACAAATGTGAGAGAACCAGTGTTCATGTGTTTTTTCTGCTTTTCTGCCATTGTTTATCTGATTTTCTCTTTTTACATACAAACTCAAGTAAATTCAGTTATGTTTTAAACGGCTGTTTGTCCTTTTTAATGAAACCTAAAAAGACTAAACATAATAAGAAGAGCCTTTGTTTTAGCATTTTTGAATGACTAATAATTGAAAGACAAAATGAATGTAGGCTATACTTAAAAGGGAACTATTGCATGTTTTGATCATCTCTCAAGTGATCTATGACCAACATTATAGCCATGGTACCTGGCTTTTTGTTGTAATTTTGCAAAGGCAGCACACTGTGACAAAAACAGATTGTAGTGCAAAATTGCACTGCAATCTAAATTGGAAAAAGTCTAAATTGGATAACAAAATACTTAATTTCTCATAGAAATGGAGTGCCTAATTGGCTGTGCTTAGAAGTTCCACTCCAGTTTCACTTTTCTGTCAGTCAAAAAATGTTCTTAAGCCTAAATTGCATCCAAAAGCGAACGCACCATCTGAATATTAAGCATGTGCTTAATGATTTGTGAAGGTTATAGGCATAAATTGAATATATTTAAATACTTATTCTTTGGTTTGTTTGTTTTTTGTTTGTTTTTTTGCTAGAAAATCAGGTACCTCAGCTTTAAAAACTCATTTAAGCTGATAATCATTGATCTAGTGTCTAGTAGTTACACCCACACCAAACACATATTGTACATCTTGTCTATGATCCAAACTAAAGACTCTTCTCTTTCAGCTGGAGCAGCTTCAGTGTGAGCTGACCAGAGTCCTGAGGGAGAGAGACACCTACAAAGCTCGCTACGAGAAGCTCCTGGGCTCCACCCACAGCGGCAGCAGTGAGGCTCCGCCCACTCGACACAGTAACCCCCCCTCACCACCTCCGGACTACTTCCTCTGAGCTCAACCCACGCCACCAGAGTGAACAGAGCCAAGACCAGCCAACTCACTGCACAGGTTGTGCTCACGTGTGTTCACAAACTATCCAATTCTGAAAAAGAAACTGTATGTGAAACTCTATTGTCCTCACATCACTAGTTTTGAACGCATGGAGCTGTGTTCCACTTACACAGTTTTAGAACAGGTTTACTGTAAGTATATTGCCCCACAAAGAGATAACAGGCTTTAATAATTAGATGAGGGTTGTTGTTTTTTTTTCTTCATAAAAAAAACAATACAATTTGACTTCTAGCCACCATAATGAAGGCAACAAAACTTTCAGTATAAGCAAAGGTCACACCATGCATTACTAACGACTTTGACAAAGCAAGTTACTGCTCCAATCTCCATCTAAAATAACTTGGAATAACCTGGAATAGAGTTTGTGAATTTGTGCTTTGAATATATCGTTCAAAAACATCATCACGTGAACACAACCTGTAACGACAAAACGTCTGCGTCCGTGAGAAGAACCACATCCGAGTGACTGTTCTGAGCTGTGGACTGATACAGACTTGGCTTTAGGCTGCTTATTGAACTTACTTAACTGTGAATGACGGTTGCACATTTGGTTCCTTGAGATACTTGTGCAATGATGACAATCCTAAAAGGGCTTTATCTTGTTCTAACAAAGGTAAATATACAGTTTTACATCTATGCAATAGAGATGAAATGCACTGAAATGCTACACTCAAGGCGAGACATTTAGGTGAGGGAACATTTGTATTTGCATAAACGACATGAATAATAATCGAGGTTATGCAGATGATGTCATAGCAATGAAAATGTCAGCGATGAGTGTCAGAAATGCATAAAATTCCAAAACCAAAAAGAAAGAGCACCAGTCTGATAACAAATGTAACCAACTTCAATTGTGCTGAAGATACCTGGCATTTAAGACAAGAAAATTAAGTAATCACTAGTAGAAAACCAGATAAACAACAGGACACAGAAGTTTCTCACAAATTTCTCACTTAGTTTGATCTCATAACCTTTCTCTACTCACAAAAAGGTTTTTGATGAGGAAATATCAGTTGAAGCGTCCAACTATCCAACTGCTATTAGCAAATTATGCTAGCTAGCTCTGCACAGTCACCGCAACCAAAGAAAAACTACTTTCAGTTTATATAATGCTGAATAAAGTTTATAGGTTCTTTCATGTCACATCACAGTATTCTACAAACCACAGTATTTAAAACAGATGGAGGACAGGCTAAAAAAAGTTATATAAGTAAATTTGTCTTTTAGTTGATTAAAAATATGTGAAATTACATCTTAGATATTTACTGGAAAAGCACTAAGAAGAGAATTCGAACAACCATCAATTGTCTTTTTCCAAATATAACAATGTCAGTGCATAATCTCTACACCCGGAATGTGCAGCTTTACGCCGTTGGCCGTTGATGACAAAGCAACATGTTCCCTTCAGTGTCTCGCCTTCCAAAATGAGATGTGTGGTTTAAAGTGTAGTTTTGTTTTTACAATAAGCTGCTAACGCTCTGGGGTCTTAGTGGTGCAGTGATGCTGATGTGGGGTGCTATCTGGGCTTGGATCCACATCGGGCTGTTGTATTTGCCAGCTAACATTTCACAGTTGCCTACCGAAAAAAAAACATGTTGAAGCTCACCAGGATTTGTTCTTCTTTGTAAGAATGATCATAGATAAAAGAATGTATAATGGCCTCTTTCAGGGGACCCCAGTGATTGTGCTAAATAAGGGTATATGCAGGGAGCCTAAATGAAATTGAAATCTTTTATTTTTTTGCATTTGACAAACCTGTTCCAAAGTGATGTCAAGGTGGGAAGATTTTTTACGGGTTTCCTACAGCTGGATTGTGACATCATGGCTTTTGGCTCGGTAGACTTTAGAGTTTAACTTAAGTGCTCTACTCTGTTCAATACGGAAGCTCAGTACTGCCAGTCTCTGCTTTTTTTTTGTATCACCAAATTTCATGATAACTATCAAGTAATTACTTGATGCGATCAGGTAATAACATGATACTATCAGGTAACAACATGATAAAAATATACATTTTTTTATATTTTGAAAAAAATTATCAGGTAAAAATGTGATAGTATCAGGTGTTTATTTGATACTATCAGGTAATTACTTAATATTATCAGGTAATAATATGATACAAATATTTTTTAAAAAGTTGGGGGGAAAATTATCAGGTTATCATCTGATACTATCACGTTTTTACCTGATACTTTTTTTTCATTTTATTTTTTTTTATATTTGTCACATGTTATTTCCTAATAGTATCAAGTAATTACCTGATACTATCACGTTTTCCCAGGTACTTTTTTTTTTAATACTTGTATTACGTAATTACGTGATAGTGTCACATTACCCTATAGCATCACGCTATTACCTGATAATATTTTGCAATTTTCATTTATTTTTAATATTTGTATCACAATATTACCTTACAGTATCCTGTAATTACCTGATGCTATCAGGCACTATCGCGTTTTTACCTGATAATTAAAAAAAATAAATAAATAAATATTTGTATCCAGTTATTACCTGATAATTAACTAATGATATCAGTATTTTATTTTATTTTTTGGTATCACATTATTACATGATAGTTATCATGAAATTTCGTGATACAATTGAAAAAAAATAAAGAAGAGATTGGCAGTACTGAGCTTCCGTAATTCATAAAGCATTAAAGGTTAAACCCATTTTTAGGACCAAAAGTGCTATCATCACACAAAGAAGCAAAAATCAACAAATATAGTATAATTTTACTAGTTTTAAGCCCCCGCATATACCCTGGACAGGATACTGATTTGGTGTTGTACAAACCTTGAAAACGTACCCTTAACTACTGTAGTTGGAAGTGGTGACTTGCTTGAAGTGGAGATGGTAGTCCACACTACTGCCAACCGCTGGTAAAGGAGACACAAAAAAAGCACATGTCAAATGAGTTAAAATAAGGACTAGAGAGAGTGTGGGTTTTGTTGACGTGGCAGCTGGTCAGCTACTAAAAAAATAACATTTTATAGACTTTGTGCATGTAAGGGTTAGCTTTAGCGTTAGCATTGATAGACAAACACATACTTTTATAAACGCACTTTGGTCCTTTAGTGAAGTGTTTTCCTGATTTGTGAATATTAAACATGCTGCTGTCAGATCTTATAGTATTTTTCAATTTAGACTGAGGCAGTGAAAACCCCATAGAAAGGAACTAAACAGGAAGTGAACATGCCGCCGAGATGTTAGCATTAGCATAAACAGCTAACTGACTTCTGTCCTTGTCAATTTTACATCATTCTTTTCATCTTAGTTTAGCAATTTTTAGAATAAAAATATATACTTCTGGAAAAATAAAGGTTGACATCACACTAGGAAGTTGCCTAACAGAAACAAAACACCGTTGCTTTGTTAAATTCACGTTTACAGGGTCATAAAATGTGTTTGTAATGTCACCATTTTAAAACTGCACTACTTCCTGTTGTTCTGAACATATTTTCAAACTTTGATTCACAAATTTGTTCTTGATTTGATGTAAAACTATTATTTACAAGTATTAACAGACTAAACTAAGTCAAAATTATTATTATAATATTACTAAAAGGTTATTCGCACTTTAAGAGTAACACTGTATTTTAAAAGTCTTTCGAAGAATCTTCCAACACAACAGAGAGCCTGGATATTATTTAGGTTACCATGACAACAATCTCTTTCTCTCTCTGGTCATTATTATACCTCATTGGTCGTGCCCATTGAACTGAAGTTATCTGCGGCAGCACCACCGGTTTTATGGTTAACGTGCAGCACACAGAGCGGGTCACTGTGGACTGGACACTGTGGCTTTAGATGCAAAAACTGAATCAATTCTCACTCATTGCCAGGGTAAAAAAAAAACTAGAGATATTTATTTTGTTTGGGTGTAGGTTCAGTACATTGTTCTTTTATTTATTTACTTTATTTATTCAGTATTTATTAATTGTTTATGTACAAACTTGACAATTGGACTGGTTTTATTTCACTACTCGGGTGTATTTTTACATTCTTACAGTTGATTAATCAATTGTGATGGGGTTTTGCACAATTGAAACCCTCTGATGCTTCTCTTGTAGTGTGATACATGAAATAAACAGTGGTGGAAGAAGTACTCCAGTTTCTTACTTAAGTAAAAGTACAGTTAAAGGGACAAAACATTAAAATGATCAAGGGAAAACACTGAATTGACCGATTTATCTAGTCATTTTTATTGAAATACTTTTTGTCTACATTTCAACATTACAAGATTATTCAATGTTTTTGTAATCTGACGTCTCTGACCTAAACAACTACACACAAGTCTATGCTAAAAACAACTATCTAACTACAAAAAAGAAGCTTACGAAAAAATGTGTAAAGCTGCTAACTGTTAATGGAGCCTTATGGGACACTGTAAAGTCCCATAGGGATTTAGAAAAATTCAGTCATAGTTCATAAACCTGGAGAAACAGTTATTCTTAAAAAATGTAGGTCTTATGCTCCCACATAGCTGAGTAGCCACAAGTTTTCAACTTTATTTACTTATTTATTTTTCAAAATCGCTTTAGAGATTTAACATGGGAGGTCGTTCTTGTTGAACCAGGAAGTGGGCAGTCACTGTTGAATACCATTTTCAGCTCATTTTTGCTATACTTCCTGTATCCTGTATTTCAATTAATCTGCAAAAAATATTATAATAAATAAAATTACTCGACTAAAACACCTTAATAGATTAATCAGCTAAATGACTAAAGACTGACAGTTCTATGTATGTCAGGAAACAGTTTAAACATACAACATGGAGTCTTAAACAGGTGTACCTCTGTGAAGTGTATTAAGACTCACAGATAATCTGAAAAAGAGATATAAGTTATTTCTGTGTTTTAAGCACAGCTAGTCCCTCACATTGTTGTTATGGTGATCACCACAGAGCAATGATTGTGTTAAACATTTTAAGCACAGTTGTTGGCACTGGCAATCTCACTGTCCAAGCTCAGGATTGTGAAATCACACATGAATAGAATTTTCAGCGCTCTTAATGTTAAACCAATGGAGATTTAAAAGCCATATCCTGAAATGAACATTAATTAAACCACATCCATTTGTGATACCACGGTTTTATCAGATTTAGCTGCAAACATGGCTGATCTCATGGTAACACTTGTTTTGTATCTGGAACTCTTTAACATGGATTAAAAAAAGTGGAGTGTATGTTTCCCCTTTAAGAGCAGTACTTTTATTTTTGTACTTTTTTGTTACTTTCCACCACTGGAATAAACAGTACTTTACCAACCCCCACGTGTCTCCTGAGTGCTTTGTTCAACCTGGTCCAAAAGGGTTTAACCTCTGCCTCTTTTTTTCCATTCATTCAATCTCACATTTTCAGTCTTCCGCTGGCTTTGGACCCACACGACGCCCATGCTCATATTATCTGTTCTATAGTGAGGCGGTGACCCTGGTGTGTGGCGTTTGGGATGACCTCATCTCCAGCTTTACTGCCCTCTCTCTCTCTCTGTGTGTCTCTCTCTGGGGCTGATATAATGGAGCAGGATTAGGGCCATAATAGCGTCCAGGCTGCGCACTGCCGGAGTCTATTGTAGCTTTGTGTAGGAGGGACACAACCAGCGCTGCTCTCTCTCCGCTCACGACCACTCTCACACAAACTGACAGAAAACATACCCATCTGCAAAAGAGAAAAAAGGTTTGATTCAATTACACGTAAATGAGCCAGTTACAAAAGAAAATATTGTAAGTGATCTGGAATGACTAAGGCACTAGAGAGTCTGACAGGCAAACAAACCTAGTGAATGCTGGATCTATTTTTATGTGAATACACAAGTGGCACATTATAACAATTATCCCAGAAGGACGCCCTCTCTTCCTCTCTAATCATAAACAACCCCAATTAGTGACAGAAAGGCTGGTGTTATACCGCGCCCTAGTGGTCACTGAGGCATGGCTGTTGGCGAGTGAGTGTGAGGAGTGTGAGGCTGTAGGTCGGAGGCACAGCGCTCTCACACCAACTGCAGATTTATGTTGGGGTTTTCTTATTCAATGTAATGGCTGCATTGCTCAAACGCTCAAAATAGATGTTAAAAAAGCTGTTCTAACATTGTTTTTTCATCCAAAACACAGCAAGAGTCCTCTCTGTGAGTTATATTTTTCCAATCTGAACCTCAGAAAACACTGAATGTCGTAGTTTTCTGCACTGTTTAAGTCTATGCAGTCCGTGGAGGTGTGGCCCGAGTAACGATTCTCGTAAGAGACTTGTCACTTCAATCATCATCCAGTGCTTTAAGTGGACAGGGATGACCTGGTACTCAGCTCCACCACTTTAAAAAATGATCCATTTGAGTACGGGCACTTCTCTGAGTGTTCAGCAGGTGCTCACAGTGACTTTAACAGAAATGAGAATACTGGTGTTCTATCAAGACTGGTCCCTCTTGTTTAAAGATAATGCTGGAAAATCAGTAATATATATTTTTTTTCATTTAATTTTTTTTTTTTTGATAAACCCAAGTCCCAATCCTAAGCTTTGCGGAATTAATTGCAAAGTATTTACTGGAAAGCTTGGTACGTCACAAACAATCACAAAAGCTAATGAAGGGGGGCTTGCCCAATTAAAATTGAGGTAACTAACTTTTTCAGTTATGAATTAGTAACCTTTGTGCTTTCTACTAGAAAGTATCTGGTAAATGCAGCACTTTGTGAAAAAATTAGACCTCTTCTTTGAGTCTGAATTGAATATCAAGAATATTAGATCTAACCAGAAGCCGGATGTAACGCTCTGATTGGCTGAGCTTGGGTGGTCCTCTCCAGTTTCACTTTGCTGTTTGTAAAAAGTGTTTTTTAAGCCACAATTTCCACCAAACAAATGCATGTTGATTAACCATATGTAAAAAAAAATAGATTTAAAACAATACATCACGATTTAGATTTTATCACAATTCAGCTTACACTTTTTTGAAGTACAAACAACTCTGAATGTTATGAGCTATAAGAAGAATAATTGTGTTTGAACAGAGCAGCAGTGAATGGACAATAAAAAAAAAAAATTAGCAGATTGTCAGGAATGAGATTCTATTTGTCCTTTAAATAAACTGTTAAGATGTGAACTTTTATAGACCTAGTTATCGTGCAAAAACTGCTTACATCACAAAGCAAGCGCTGCATTAGGCTTAAAAAATGATTTGAGAATTTGCAGCGTAAAACTGTTGCCTCCGGTTCGGCCGTTTTATCCATCTCATGAGTTTTGTGACACGTTTCTCTAAATCCATCCCAAACTAAACTACTTTCGATGATATTACTTGCTCTTGTCACGGCCATAAAAGAATAATTATGTGATATTTCTGATTTAAACCTGCAGATTCTTAATGTGACAGACCAATAGGCTCTAACATTCATAAAACAAAAAAAAATAACGGGCAGATAGATAAAATATAGCGATCGTTTGAGGGAACTATGAGAAAAGGGAGTGACTGTGAGAGAGGGAGAGAGAGAGAGAGAGAGAGAGAGGGAGAGAGAGAGAGAGAACAGGAGGAGAAAAAAAACCGTGTCTTACTTTGGTATTTTCCCAGCGCCACAGGTGAGCACAGGCATGGCGGTCGGTTCGAGGTCCACAAAGTGAGTGGGTGGGGCTGACACACTGTGAAGAAGAAGAAGAAGTAGTAGTAGTGTAGGAGGTGGACTATCATCATCATACCGTCTTTTCTTTTTTTTTCCTTCATCCCTTCTTCTTGGTGGGATTTTTCAGTCGCGAGGACCACTTCCTCACTTTTCAGTTTTCAGATGCCGACAGATGCACCAGAGGAAGACAGACTCAGCGCCAATGAGGACAAGACGAAGGTATGAGCGCGCGCACCGTCCATTACCACCACGCTGCTGCTGCTGCTTTACCAGTACTACAGCTAGTACTACACACTACTCTTTTAATTAGTTTTCTCATCAAATTACACACGTGGAGTTGAGTTTCGTTTCATTCTCACATGTTAACTCAAAATCTTGCATGCTTAGGTTGTGTTCTCTCAAACTGAATACACTCTGTTCCAGTTTGTGATGTCATTAAGTGGTAATGAAGTGCCTGGATGTTTTTAAAGGAGACTTATAATGTAAAATCGAATTTTTACCGTATTCTCAGCATTAGCTTACGCAAAAATGTTAAAGATGTACATTTTTGGCCAAAAAAAAAATAAACGTAAATAAAAGCATGTTTTTCCAGTTTAAATTATTTATTTTTATTCATTTTTTTGCCACTAAATAAATACATTACGTTGAGCAGGTTTGCGTGGCCACAAAACTATTATTTAAATTATTATTTGGCCCAGAGAGGCCCTCCTGTAATTTCATAGAATAGCAGCTCCTATAGCTATATTTTTTCACATTATGGCATAAACATTATTTATCCTCAAAAAGAATGTTCAAAAGAATGATTTAATCTTCCAATTTGTATTGAATTGTGAAGTTGACCTTTCACATCCAGAAATTACACGGTGTACCTTTAATTCATTTTGAGAACTTTTCAAATTCAGTAGAACTTTTTGTTAAGCTCCAAATGTCAGCTCTGAAGTCAGAGTCTTGGTGGATCAGCTGTCCTTACAATCTCAACTACAAGAAAAAAAATGCAAGCAAATAAAAACAAAAAAATAAGAATGCCAATGTCATCATTTTGCTTCAGAAGAAATCCTGGTGCAGAGGCGGCGATGGGGGTGTCCTCCTGAATGACTGCACGGAGATGACTCAGGAACCATCTGAACCACTCTGTCCAAATGTCATTTGTAATAAAAAGAAAGACGATTAGAACAAGGCAGCCCCTGATGGTCTAGATCAGAGTTCTCCAGCCTTTTACCCCCAGAGAACTACTTTTACAAAACAAAAAAAGTGAGCTGCAAGAAACTGCTCCACTGAGATTCAAAACATGAATAATAGGGTTTTTACTTTTTTTTTTTCTTGTAATAAGATGATTGTAATTAGAGATGCACTGATCCAGCTTTTTCAGTTCTGATACCGATTACGATACTTTGGTTTCAAGTATCGGTTGATACTGATATCAACCGATACCAGTATGGACTGAAATAGCTTTTTTTTCTTATCAAAACATGAGACATTTGGTTGTGCCATGTAACTGTTATGTATTTTTGCAACAATATAGTAAGATGTTCTGGATCAATACCAGCCTGTAAATTAGTCTCATTATGTTCAATTAAAGGCACAACCAGCAAATCAGCTGAACTGATATCATAGTCGATGCCCAGTCCAGCAAAATGTCCTAGATCCAATCCTAGTATCAGATCGATGCATTCCTAGTTTTATAAAGCTGAATGCTCATTTACTGGACAGTTTTGGCGGCAGGACTTCACCTTCGTCAGAGGTGACGCCTCACCGGTGAAACTGTGAGGTAAATGAGCATTCAGCCTATTACAACTTTCTTATTACAAGAAAAAGAAAGCTAAAACTAAAATCAAACAGAATGAATTTTCCTAAAATGAATAACGGGGATTCCTGGCTTCAAAGGCAGCACTTAAGTATTTGTTTGTAGTGTAGATGAGTATTTTTTTCACTAAATTTTTACTCTTTTCTGATTCATTTATTGGAACAATGCTTTTTTTTTCTTTTTTTAGATATCTTAGTATTTTGAAGTAATACTTAGGCAATTTGATTTATACTTGTGAGTAATTGCAAGTTCTGTTTCTGTCTCTGGCCTCATAACAAGAAGGTCCTAAGATTGACTCTCAGGCGACCCAGTGTCTTTGGCGTTTGCATGTTCTCCCCATGTCTGTGTAGGCTTTCTCCAAGTGTGCTGGTTTACATCAGTAAAACATGTCCAGCAGCAATTCCCTTGAAAAGATACTCTTATTTCAATCGATCATTATTAGT
The DNA here is from genome assembly GCA_038363315.1 of Mugilogobius chulae. Lineage (NCBI taxonomy): Eukaryota > Metazoa > Chordata > Actinopteri > Gobiiformes > Gobiidae > Mugilogobius > Mugilogobius chulae. The sequence continues at coordinate 30,562,897 of CM076412.1, forward strand.
GTTTTAGCCTCTGCAGAGCCTCCACAGTCTATGTTTAAGTCACTCCTGGTCAAGGCTTTAGAGCAATTAGATAAACATTTTAAAAATCAACCATAATTCTTTAGGTCTACCTCATAACTAAGAGAAAAATCTGCTTTAATGCATGTGAAATTATCCCAATTTTCTAACCTTTTCCATTATAAAATATCTGTGATATGATTAATCCTATATAGTAGTGAGATACTTCTTTCATAATGAATCCTTAATCAGACTTTAACAAATCTAGATCCAATTATCAGTCACTTGTAATGTCGTTGTAATGTTTCCTCTCGTCCCTCCGCAGTGTGAGAGCATGACTCTGTCCAGCACTCCGACAGTCCGCAGAGGAAGCACGCCTCTACCCATAAAGCACCAGCTTCGGCGGGAAGAAGCGGTCCACGATGACGCAGACTGGGCCTCGGGTGCAGCTGGTCCCTCTGCCTCTCCAGTCCGCTTCAGTCCGGCCTTTGACGACACGCTGACCATCACAGTGGAGGGCCGGTCAAGCTGCGGCCCGCTGAGGATCGCTCTACTCGGGCAGAACGGCGTGGGAAAGTCCTCTCTCGCCATGGCCCTCGTTGGAGACATGGACAGGACTGCGTCTGTGGATTCTGATGGTACAAAACCTTTACCTGTTGCTCATCATTACTACAATATATTGGTAAAGTTAGATTGAAATGTTTATCGTTTTATAGCAGATATTTTATATACTGACATAAAAGGTTGTTGCAAAATGAAAAAGCTAAGAATCACAGAAAGTAGTTCTTTAATTATGTCAGGGCTACTCAGCGCAAATCTCATTTGGAGCTCAGGACAAAATAATGGTAGTCAAAGTTGGTAGAGGGCCGTATTTTAATATACAGTATATTAGACCTATAAGCCTTTCTATGTCATATTCTATAACAAAAAATGTCCTATTTGCATTAAAAAGCATACAACATTTAATGTATTCATTCATTTATACATAAAAATATAAGCAATTAGCAATATTCCAGAGCATTTTAGAGGTTTTTAGTCTAAGGATGTAATGATAATGATTCAAGTTGTTATGTACAGTTTGCTAACAGGCCACTGTCAATAGTAGTCAGAAATAATCTCAGGAACTTCATGAAATCATCTCGAGAGATCTAGAGAGTCACACATGCACAAACACAGATTCTGCTGAAGCTGCTGATGTGATCATCCTCGCCTAGACCCACAATTATGGTTAATTATGTGTGTTTACATGCGTAAACAGTGCTTCAATGTGCAGGTTATGACTAGGTCGGGCTCAGATGCAGAAGAAATTACTGAGGTGTGCTTTGGGCAGTTTATGTGCGGGCTCAGATCGGCTTGGACTAGACTGTTTGGCCCGATTACAGTCCCTGCTTGACAATAAGTAGGGACTTTTTTATTTATCCAGATGCTGTTTTTTAGTTGTTTGTAGTCCATGAAGTAGAGGATAAACATGGTTGTTTCTATGTGGTAAAAGTACAATATTACTTTCTAAGTTAGTATTGGACACAAGGTTAAAGAGGGAGAACATATACAGTCTGCTATCTCAAGTCAGATCGACTCTGGCCAACACACAGCTCAGCTCCTGTTCCCTGATTGGACGGCCATACTTCCTGCTTTTGCGGGCATTAGTCGTGTTCAAGATGGTCAAGGCGGTGCAGTCGGCTCGAGCCGGTAAGGGGGGTCGGGTCTGACGACAGCGCTGTTCGTAACGCTGATTGATCTCTCGCGCTGTCATCTGACCCGACCCCCTTACCGGCTCGAGCTGACTGCACCGCCTTGACCATCTTGAACACGACTATTGTCTGCAGTTCTGTGATATCTGACTTAAAGGAGACCTATTGTGTTTTTTACTATTTAGTAAGAAACCAGAACATATGCTGATCAGTAATTTATCTTTTGTTCATTGTAAAACTCAAAATTGATCTAAAACGGCTTGAAAATAAAAACCACTCCAGTGACTTCCTGTTCAAAACTGCAGAACTGATAAGCCCCGCCTCTTCATTTTAAAATTTAACTGTAAGACGCAATGGATTTTAAATTTCAAATTATTATTGTTGGAAAGTGGCTTTGGAACAGTTTTAAACCATATAAGCTTCTCTTTGAGTTTTAAACTTTTGCATTAAAACAAGTAAATACAGACAAGCGGGAGGGGATAGGTGGTAGGTGAGAACAGGGATTTTCTGAGCACCTGAGCTCCAGCTGAAGAACAATACAAGATTACTCAAACATGCAGGACTCAATTGAAAATGATTCATACTGATGCCACTTTATCTATTTATCCTGTCATATCCTGCTCTGTGCCATAGCAAACATTTATTGTAAATAAGAGTTTTTTAGCTATTTTAACTATTGTAACTTTATATATACTTTAAGTCTACTTTAAACTAACTTGTTGATTGCATGTTTCCTATTTTCCTGCTGTTCTTAAAATGTGCGTTGCAACACTGGAATTTTCCCATTGTGGGACATATAAAGGATATCCTATTTTATATCTTATGTAAATATAACTTTGAGTAAACTAATGGTGAAGTGAGGCCATTATAACAAGGTTCAAATCTTTGAATAATACATTTTACATAATAGGGCCCTTTAATAGCTAGAGTGAAATGAATTTGAGTTGAGGCACTGGGTGGTGCCAGCCTGGCTACTGATTTAGGTCATCAAAAAGAGAGTTCCGAATCTGTATTTTACGTAATGGTTCCCCTTGGCTTGTACTAATGAATGTCTTTGCCAGTTATATTTGCTGGTCTGTGTAAAGTTATGAAAAAGCTACTGCTCTGCTCTGACTGCCATGTAAACCATTAGGTCGCCTTCATGTGACATCACATCCTTCTCAACAGGCCAATAAATAAATAATAAAAAAAATAATAATATGGTTTATTGCTGGTTGTACAGTAGTGAATGGTTCTAATAATACAAATCACCAGATTAGTTTAAATTAGCTTAGAGACATAATGTTCAATAAACAAAGATGATCTGCACCAGATTGTAGCTAAACAGCTAGTTTCCCTCTACAGTCCCTGGGGAGCAATGGTAAAATGATACATTGCAATAGAACACATTCATTAAAACAATGCTGTAGTCTTTTAGTCATTTTAATCGGTCGATGAATCTTGCTCGACCAAAACTCATTTTAAGAAATTATTCTGAAAAACAACAAAAATTCTTAAATTAGCACAAGATTTGGACCAAAGTAATTTTCTAATCTGTGTTTAAGCGTCAGAGTTTTTGCGTTACCCCTCTTTTCAGTCGAATCCTGGGACATGTCTTCGAGTCCTATAAAAAGGTATCATGACGGTCACTCATCTAATACACATTCCATATCTCACAGATCACTTGTATCACAACGAAGCCTGTCAACATATCATTGCATTCTTAAAAGTTATTTTATATCCAAGAGACACATTAGAGAAATCGGAAACAAAGGCAGGTAGGTTCAGTCTGACTAGTCCATAAACATTTCTTTGAAAAAAAAAAGAGTAATAGTTTGCTAGTTTTTTTATGTCACTTGGGAGATGGTTCCATTCTTGTCATAGGAAAAGGCTGATTGTCCAAATGCAGTTTTTCTCTTTGGGACGGCACACTGCCTCCTGGTGGAGGCCCGTGTGACTCTGGAAGATGTGGCTGATGTGGACTGAATGAATAGTTTTAGAGGTGTTTTTGGAGAATATGGCAATGGTGGTGGCAATGTGTTTTTAGTGAAGGATTTTTAAAGCCTGTTTGTGTAGAGATTCAAGTGGTTTTAGAGTGGATTTGAATTCCTGAGACCAACATGTTATACAGTAGAAAAATCGAGACGTGATCATGGCGTTAAAGAAGGTATGAGTGAGTTACGTCCAGAGTTTGTGAGTTCCTGATGCTTTTAAATGTTTTTATGCTGTATTTGAGACTTTGGCACAGATTGAAAATGTTTGAAAAACCTGAGATATTTCATAATAGGAAAAACTTGCCATCACCCACCATCTGACCTTATATCCTGCAAAAACAAAGAACAAAAAGTAAACTATACCTCACTGACCAGCTCATTATTGATATGTGAATTGATAAAATGAAGATTTGTGGATTTTGGTGATAGCAAAATGATCACAATCCTGCAATATGATGATGAAGTCTTGAAATGAGGCGAACCCAGTGAGTTGCAGGTACATGTGAGTGAATTGCAGCACCGGTTCTCTTGTGTAACTTTAACTGTGTGTGTGTTTTGTGCCCAGGGAGGGTTACGTGCGCACAGTCACAGTGGATGACGAGGAGAGTGCCATCGTTATCTATGACAACTGGAGACAGGTGAGGCGCACAACACTTCACTGCTGCTCCCTCGTCACTGACTCCATAATGGGGCTGTCAATGTTTACTGTTACGGTTTATTGTGTGATAAATCAGGTTTTTGAATTGAGGCCTTGTCCACACAAAGACAAAACTGTGATAATTTCAAAAAACTAATTGCATAAACATGGAGCTGTCTAAGGATTTGTGTAATGCCTGTAACTGACCAGAGTGTGGCGCTGTGACACTGACACAGAAAGTCACAAAACTAGAGGAAGACTTGACACCGAGCATGCGCAGAAAAGTTGCTGAATGTAAATAGAAACTTAGCGGAGAAATCTTTTAAACTTAGTAAATCTTCTGAATGAAAAATGTGGATTTAAAACCTACAGAAGAGATGCAGAAAGTGGATTTACGCTTCAGCTGTCTTTGGGATAATTTGACAAAGCTTCAAAACAGATTTAATGGAGATTGTTGTGGATTTATTTCATTTTTTTCTGCCTTCTGTGGCTTATGATGCATAAAAAGGTCAGTACATTCTGCAGATGAGACGTGACTCTGGGGCAGTGATGTCATCATGTAAAAAAAAGTTGGAGATACAGCGTAACTGTGGAGACGCTAAACTAGAGTTTTGAAATCTTTTCACTCTGGGACCTGGTTTCAGAAATATTTGTTTTCAGTGTCCTGAAACTCCTGCTTTGTGTGGATGATGTGTGGTTTAGGAGCTTGGCTTGGACAAGGCCTAAAATTACACTGAATGATAATAGTCACATTTGGATTTTATTGTATTCCTATTTTTATTATTTTATTTTATTTTTTTATCTCTTCTCACTCTCAGCACATGGTTATTAGGAAAAATTGAAAATGCAGCTTTGTCATCATACATATATAGGGCAGATATGTATTTTTTTTTTTGCCATAATATGCAAAAATTCAGCTAAAGTGGACTTCTCTCCAAGACCACATAATAGTGCATTTTGTGGTCATGCAAGTTTGTTCAAAGTAAAAATGAAAGTTTTTTATTATTATTTAGTGTAACAAAGACGCCTAAATACAATGCTTTTATTCAACTTTATTTTTTGGTCAAAAAGTTACACTGTGCACCCTTGAGCTGGCCCTTGAGAACCTTTGTGGCATTTTATTAGAGCTTAAAAAAAACACACACTGACAATCAAGTTTTTTCCATGTCCCAAAGTGAGTTAGTTGTTCCATCTGCTGGCTACAAAGGAATTCACATTGAAGTAAAAATCAAACCCTACTTGCTTGATGTTATTATGTTGCAGAAATGCTCAAAATGATTCTGAAGAGCTCAGAGATCTACCCATGATATTAAAAAACTTGTAACTTCATAATTGTGTTTTCTGAGGCTCAGTGTAGAGAATGCATCTCACAGACAGTTCTGCTTTCAATGAACAAATGCTAGAACACAATTAACAACTCAAACAAGTCAATTGTGTCAAATGTGTGTCCTTACAAAAGTCACTGTGTTATGACATGATGACTTCGTTTTCAGATTACGCTTTGATTTTTAGGACTTTGGAATAAGGAAAATCATCCACAGTCTTTAGTATTGATTGGAAAATGATGTTCCACTGAACAAGTAAATACAGCTAAGCCATGATTCTGTATTTTTCCCTTTCAAAGTTGAAACACAAATCATGTCCCCCCTGGTGAGCAGTGATTTGCACATTAATTTGGCTTTTGACCATTTCCGATGGAGCCCCCGTGGCTATTTTGCATTTCTCAGAAATTGAGTCGTTATCATAATCTTTGAACCAGATACACCAAGTGAAAAATAGAGAAGAGAAAATGTAATGGAGGACTTGTTCACTTTGGTTGTGTTTGTACAGTAATATCTAGTTTACAGAGTTACTATTAACCTGTGTTTTTGAGTAAAGATTTGGTTAAGTTTGTCATGAAAAATAACTCACTACTAAAAATGTATTTTCACTAAAATTGTCGAGTCATTCTAACTCATTGTATAATTTACATCTGCAGTTATTTGAATGTTGCACTTTGTGACTTTTTGATGGATGGTTCATTACCTGTCAACCATCGTTTCTTAAGATGCTAGTGCTTTGCTTGAAAGATTTCATAGTATAGTTTGGTATTTTTGGGCTTAAGCAAGCTAATTAATCACAACTAATCAATTATTACAATAATAGTCGACAAATTTAGCAATCAAATATTTGTTTACTCATCTAACCTCAAGCAGGCAAGGTTTTATGACTCAAACAGAGCAAAAATGACTCCAGACATGAAAGGCAACTCATTTTTGGTCAGATTTGAGAAAAAAAACTAACTTTTTTGTGAGCTAAGCAACTAATCACCTGGCTGCCTTAGTATTTTTGCAAATCAAGATTTTAGTCTGTTGTCATGTGAAGAATGTTTGCTTTTACTGGCTTTACAAAATACATTTGAATTCATGCTTCTTCGCGTTTCATCTGCAGTGAGCCGATGCATGTGATGAACCCAAACAAAAACCTTAATTGCAAACATGGATCGTGTTCTTTTCTCCAGCCATGACTCATTTCTATTGTACTATATTTGCTCTGCATTGAAGCGCGTTCCATTGTTTGCGCTAAAACAAACAAAAATAAATTGGCAGCAACTGGGGAGAAAGGCGAAAAGAGGACAATAGCGGGACTGCATCTGCTCCTGGTTTGAGTGAGGAGGCTCATTATCAGGTTGTTTTGCACAGTTTTCCTTCTCGTCTCTGGAGTGTTCGTCTGTGAGAGATGAGCGGCCCACGGAGCAGATGTGCCAAATGACAGATACACATTGAGGTTGATGTGTGGACAAATTCGGCACACACAGATCAAAGGTTCGGAATCACGACTCGATACATTACCATAGCTCACAAAAACAACTTTCATTCTTCAGACGACTGACATTGTACTTTAGAAAAAAGCTTATGTCATATTTATAGTAATAGAGGTTGTGCAGCAACATTTAATTGGAAAAATATTCAACATTCTGAGGCAAAAATTATTTAAGTTATATTATTTGTCAATTAATTACTTAAAGTTTTTGTTTTGCAGAAATTAACTGTATGTGGCAAAATTAAAATTGAAAGTAGTTTTTATGTTGTCACGATGACTAATAGGCTGGATATTTAGGACATTTCAGCTGTGTCATTTCAGTCAAACTGACTTCAATCATCTTAAAACATCTTAGAAAGCTAATGATTTGCAATGTTTTTGATCCCAATGTCTATTTTAGTTAAGTCAATGTAAACTTGTGTCTTGAGCATTCAAGCGTATTTACGCCGCAAAATGGCATCTGAGGCGTCCGTTGACTTGCCTTTCTGCGTCTGAAAACGCAGCGTCTTGCGAAGTGGAAGCTCAAACCTGCGACGGCTGCAACTTCGCTCAACGCAGGAGTTGGGACAATCCATCTTCTGATGCGCTGGTAGTAGGCGTCAGCCAATCAGAGACTACACTCCAGTGACACTTTTCTAACGGCAGCAAGCCTCTCTCTGTATGTATACAGTATTTAAACAGCTGATAAATATTAAAAATCTAATACACAAGCTAGATGAGCTAGACTTAAGCATAATGGCTAGTTGCTGGATGTACGTCACAACCATTTTATTTCCAGTTTGAAACAGGACATTCAAAAACGAAAAACTACAATTTCCTGTATCAAAATTATTAAAAAATCAAGAAATATTATTTTTTTATAAACATGAAAAAAAAAATACAAATTTCAAATTTTGCAAGCTCTAGGAAATGTGCAGAGGCTTTGTCTTTCCCTTTCCCGGGAAAAGGGTGCTAATCCGGGAAGAGAAGAGCTAATCTCCGGCCCTGTGCTCTGGGTAATGTGGCGAGGCTTGATTATGATTATGAACAACTATACACCATGTAATAATCTAACTATGATATACCGGTAACTGCATTTATATTGACACTAGATGAGGCCACATTGGGCAGAACACGGAATTTTAAATTTATAAACTATTTTTATTGTTGAACATGCATTACGACATTACTACATGCATTATGAACACTGTATTTGATGCAGAGCGTGTTTGCCTTTCCATAATGAGTCTCATTTGTTGCACAACCGACAAGAAGGTAGATATACGGACTCTCAAGAGACTGTTCTAATGCAATTGCTCTGACGCCATTAACTGAAGCGAGACAAAAATTATGGTTGACTTTGCTTCGGTTTCTCATTAGAGTCAATATAGTTTTCTGTTCACCCAAAAAACAAACTTACTGAAAAATACTTATTTAAAGGGCAAAACAACATCTCTAAAGCTCTAAATGAGACTCTGTGATGTTCATCAAGTTTAAGGGTTTATATTGTGAAAAAATGGACGCACTGAGTTTTAAATTATGTTCTAACATTAATTCCTCATCAAAAACACAGCTGGAGTTCTGTCTGTTCTTTCTCTTCTGAGCCTCAGAAAACCCTAAACCTGTTCTGAATTTCACAGATAAGTGATGACATAGGTATATATCGCAAAGATCTTTTCACTGTTTTTAGGTCTAGGCACACTCATTTTGAGTATTTCTGCTGCAATAGCATATGCTAGTTTGATGATCTCTCTTTTAATTTCCTTGGTTATTAAGTAGCTGGAGCTCAAACACAACATGTAGAGTATGGCAAATAATACACCATATGTGCGTTTTACTCAACTACTAGAATAAATGTATATATTATTATATTTTCTTTTGTTCAACCGAGATTGCCATGTATGCACTTTAGGATAACCCAAGGTGGAACAAAAGCACTGACTAAAAATTAAGTAATTGTGTGTTAACAGAAGAAATATTTCTTTGAGGATGAAACAATAATTTTAAACTAATAAAAAAAAAAAAACTTAATGTTTTAATTAGAAGACACTAAACTCTTGTTTTTTTTTTGTTTTTTTTTACACAACAAAATAACTTAAACATTTGTTTTTCGTAGGACAGATTTCTTGTTAATATGTCTATACAAGCATAAATTAGTCTGCAATGTCCTGTCACTGTCTGATAATGTCTCGTTTGTTCACCAAACTTTAATAAGATGGTCTGCTGTTGTTGTTGTTGTTGTTGTTGTTAGCGTTGTTGTGCTAACTGCCACAATCCTAAGTAAAAATAGACTATATATATTTTATTTTATTTTATTTTTTTATTTTTATTTTTTTTTACATATTGGCCACATCGGCCATTGGCCTTATTTTGGCCGATATTTGATGAGGCAGTTGTTTGAACAGTCGTCTGCGTGGAAGAGCTGCACTCACAGTGATCAGCAGAGCTCCAAGTTAGTTTTGGAGAGAAATGATACAATTTGTTTATTACTTCTCTATTTTGCTGTGTTTTGAAAAGGAGCACTTTCTTGAATTACTCTTTAAAATGTTCTGTAATGTGCATAAACATGTTGTATTCATTAAACAATGAGGCAAAATAACTGGATTGAAATGTTTCTTTTTTGGTTGACTATCTTATCTTAGTTATGTTTTTAAAAACTAAAAAAGAAAATCGGCCTCACATATAGGCTTGAAAATTGCCCATTGATATCGGCATTGGCTGACAACATTTGGGAAAATCGGCATCGGCCCAAGAAAAACCCATATTGGTCGATCTCTAATGCTCACTCTGAACAGCAGTAAAAAAAGCTTAAACACATCAGAGGCAATTCGGAAGCTCAGAATGTATTAGACTTTTTACATGTTTTGCACATTTACCTAACATTATTTATATTAAATTATTTCTGTTTGTTTCCATTTTTAAGCAAGCCCAAAAATCAGGTATAGCCTTAAAGTAACAACTGGATTAGGTAAATACTATCACATGTGCTTTATTTTTTTATTATGCGGACTGTATATACAGCTGAACAAGGCAAAAATTCAAATTCATGCCCAATAGCTCATTTCTGGTGTGACCTCCAACAAGAACATGCATGTGTATTGTACGTTTTTCATCTGACAGTTCCAACAATACGACTGAAAGGATTAAAGATCTAAAAAGAGAACGCTTTTGTCAATGACATTTTAATGATACACATTTATGAAGTGGCACTAGAATCTGAAAGGCTANTGTAGGTACGTATAGTACATATAATTGGTCTCCAAAAATTTATCATCGTTCTGCAATGGTCTCCATTTTCTCATGTCTAAACATTTATTTGAACAATTTGACCCAAAATTACAGAAATGGGTGTAACCTGTTATAATTTTGACGTGATGTCCCTACGCAGGATTCCACAGTTATGTTGAAAGTCCTTAAAGTTGGTTTCTGTTCAGATCAAAAGCCGATTGTGCCATATTCAAATCCCTGTTCTAGTCATTTGTAGAGACTGATCTCATTAAGTGTATATAGATATTTCAGCTGCCTTGGAGATAATAGAATGTTTATATACGCTATGTAAAAGGAATATGAAATTCCTTAGTTAAAATTTCGTTTTAATTAAGGTTCTTGTTATAATTTTTCAATTAACCAGGGTTGGACCCATGTATATCATGCAATGCATTGTGTTATTGTAGGCGGCAAAGATGTTAAAGGATGCATTATGTTACATTTTTGGCAAAAAAAAAACAAATAACTATAAATAAAGCAATGATTTCTCTCATCCACAGTTTAATCAATTATTTAATATTTTATAATTATATAAATATTTTATTGCCATATAAAAGGGTAAAAAATGAAATAATTTTATTTAAAGAAAAAAATAAAAAGAAAACACCATTAATATTACTTTGAAGATAGCAGGCTATCTGCGTGGCATAAATCTAAAACTAATTCACTAATAAATAATGGATATTATTAAATGATTGGTGGGTAAATAAACCACAGTAAAATGATGGACCCTCTTAGTATTAATTCCTTCATAACATAGCAGCTCCTATAACCAGAATTAAAAGTTAAATTTAATTGTAATTTATATCATAACTAATCTATACTGCTGTTATCTATCAACTCTACAGAAACTTATAATTCTATTACTTCTTATTTATACTACCAGCACAAAATAAATGTCATTCAAGGAACCATAAGTTATAGTTTGATTGTGAATTCACATGTTACATTTATCTCTAGTATTGACGACAACTATGTGGAAGACTGCCTAGCATTATCGTTTAGCACCTCAACTGTGCATTGCACTCACTTTTCATACTCTATTAGGGTCTCCCGCAATAGAACCACTCAAACACGAAAGTGAGTGAAAATAATTTATCTCTCTTATTTCCTTTACATATCTTTTTCATTACTTAGAAGAACTAATTTTTTATTTTCACTTGATTTCAAGTGAACTTATTTGTTAATAAGAAGAGGGCTGGCCTCCCGCCTCCTCGCACTGTCAGCTATCAGGCATAGAACTTCACGTAGTCCTTGGTCCGATGCTGATCTTAGAGAGCCTGCTATCGCTCATTGAGACAATAATAAACTAAACAAGAAACAAAAAATGCAAGCATAAAAAAAAAAAATAAGAATGCAGTGAAGATCATAGGTTTTGCATTCAGAAGAACATCAGTCTTCTTGACTAGCAAACGAAGAGACAGCGCTAGAGAAATATGTGAGAGGGTGTCTCTCTTTTGTCATTCCAGTAATGAACTAGACGCTGCGGGAAGATGGGGACCTCAAGAAGGGTATCCTTATATCTCTCTTGTATAAGCAGCTACAGCAACTTCGATGTCACAACACTGTTCAAGATCGTGCTTGTGAAATGTGTTTATAGTGGCTGAAATACGTTAACCGATTGAGAGAAAAAGCGAGCGCATGATAATACCTCACTGATGGTACGGCGGAGTCAGCAGTTGTCTCCCACAGGGAGAGGACCAGCAGAGGACCTTTTACCGCTGGGCGCCGACGAGATAAGTTACTAGAAATGTTAACAAGAAGTAGAGACAAGAAAGAGAGTGAGCTGACCAAGAACTGCTGGCCGCAGAACGATGGAGATTCGACAAACATAGTGAACCATAAATTTGAGTGCAGTTTTTTTTAACTTTTGAATTTTTTTTCTATTCAGCTCTATATAAATTTAGAATGATTGTATATTTAAGATAGAATGCACTTTGTAGCGTCTCAGTGTCTTTTTTTTCAGCTTCTCTTTGGAATAATTGGAAACACGACCGAATTACGATACGATTTACATAAACAGACTTTGGTTTCAGTATCAGCAGGGTTTAGATTTAACGCATGATATACTTTAACCAGGATCCCGGAGCTATGGCCAGCTGGAAATCAGCTTTATTCTAATATCCTTAAGAAATCAAAAATAAACACTACCAGTGAAAAAATTGCACGTAGAACCGATTTTTCGAGTGCAGGTATATAATGATAAAAATAAATGCCTCAATGAGTGAATCTAACACAATGGTTAATCGCATTAAATTTTAGAATTTTGTATGTCGATCACTGACCAATATAATAGCTGCATAAAGCAAATGTCTTCCTTGGTCTTATTCATACTTTCCTAACCGAGCTGATAGTGATTTTCTTTGCTGTCCAGCTAATTTTCAAAAATGTAATACCACCGAAGATATTCTTACAAAGTGGACTGCACAGATGAGCATCAACCAGCCGATCTCACAATACAAAAAAAAGCACTCTAGATTAAAATCATTCCGCAGTAGAAGACATTAGTGTTCATGTCTAAAACTGTTGATTTCAGTTCTAATGCACTACAACGCAGTGCATAGAGCAGTCTTACTGGGCTCACATCACGGAGTCTTCAAATAACTTGTTCCTTTATATGTTTGCTCGCCACGCCAAAATATTCTAACTCAGTATTAAAATACCCTAGATCGATCATTATAATATTTTCTGATCTAGTTAGGTTTCCTATACACTAGCTCTCGTTATGGTCTGTCATCATATAATTAATTACTAAGGCGAAACCCTCAGGTTTTTTGAGTAGGATTATCCAGTGGCGGAGATGTACTCATCTCACCACATTCTGCGTACAGATGCAGGTGAAACCAATGTCTAGCAAGTAACAGGCATGGACTGTTGTCTGTCTGTCAATAAATAGGGCAGACGCAGTGGAGATAACTATGTAATATCGAGACCCGTAATTAGCCCTTACGTTTACACGTATTCTTAATTAGACGAGAGTTACAAAGATAGGCTAAAAATAAATGGAATCAACACAAGAAATGTAATTCCATTCGATAACGGGGATTCCTGGCTTCGAAAAAGCGGCAGCAATCTAGTGTCATTGTTCTGTCAGTGTACGATGAGTATCTGAGTCTAGTTACGCATAGACAGGTAGTTGTTATGTGTTCGGTCTCAGTTTTAGACTCACGTACAGTATGAGATGTTAAGACTTGGAATAATGCTGTCTTTATTTTTACTACTCTTTCCTAATCATTTATTTAACGTAATAATGATCATAATTATGTTAATCCTATAAGAGACTCTGCATTACTTATTCTTAATTTTATGCTTACGTGGTACAGTATTCATTGATTAAAATCAAACCTTCGATAGAAGTAATTGCGAAAACTTCTGTTCGAAATACAGGTAGACTCCTGGCTAGATCTGCGTCACCTCAACAAAGTAAAGACAAGTTGTAATATGGAAGACTGTTGGTACACGTAAAATTGACTCTCGCCAAAGTGATACTTATTGGACGAACGACCCTAAGTGGTCCTTATGCGTATTATCTGGGCGCAATGTTTCTAACGCTGATTGTTACTTAAATCAATCCACATGAACAATATAGTCCTCTCGTGCTGGGTCTACCTGATACCTTGTTGAATATGCTCCATCACGCTGCTACAACAGGAGTTCTCACCAATCCAAGCTAAAGACTTCCATAGGCCACATAGCATTCACTACGATATATTTGGGGCTACGTATGTGAATCGACGAATCGATGAAGCCAGTCTCTTTCTACACATGCTAGAAATGATCAACAGATAGACTCACAAAATTCTCTCATATTGGATGGTTGATCTTTATGACTCTATAGGCCATGAACACTTGCAAGAGTGTCCTCATCCCACACGTGCATAAGAATTGGTAGTTATAGTTCACTCCCATCCGGTCAAAGATGTCTTTATCTATAAATGGAAAGTCATGTGATGAATGTAGAAATTAACACTTTTTGTGACAAATCAACCCCCATAAATGATTTGGGTCTAACCCCCTTCACAAACTCAAATAATCTGCCATAATTACACATGGCAGCGTGTCGAAAAATTATCACAACAATTTTTTTCCGTAATAAACCCTTTTCCTATTCTAAATTGCCTGTGATATGAAATTAATCTGCTTAGTAGTAGTGAGATCTTCTATTTCATATAGTGCAAGTCGGTCCTTAATCAGACTTTAACTTGAGCTTTCCACAAATCTGTAAGCCTTTAATTTTTGCTTGAGTCACTGGACTCCTCAAATATCTAACTTACCAGTTCACTCCTGTATCGGGTGAGCTCCAGTTTGCTTCTTTATTCGGTGTTACGTCTTTCACTAGTTCCCTTACGCAGTGTGAGAGCCATGACTGTGTGGCCCAGACATCATATGGGCTCCGCACCCCGTCAAGGGAAAGCGGAAAGCTACCGCCCTTGCCTTAACGCCATAACACAGGCGACTCAGGTCTTCGGTCGGAGAAAGTAGCTCGTACCACGATGATACGTCAAAGGACTTTGGGTCGACTCGCTCAGGGTGGCAGCTGTCCCTCTGCCTTCAGTCCGCTTACAAAGTCTCGCGCCACTTTCTGCCGACACGCTGTAGGCAAATCACAGTAGCGCACTGAGGCGACTGGAGCCATCCGGCTCGGCGGCTCGGTTATGAGCGGGGTATCGTTTCACTCGCTTAATACGTGCTCTTATGATATTAATAAATGTCAAAGTAATCAAAAGCGAGTTCCGTGAGGAAAAGTCCCATACTCGAATGTTATTCTCTATAGCTCAAATGGCCATGCATGATTTCATTTGTGTATTCTTGAGTCTTTGTTAGTGGTGACAGGATTACTGGTGATTTTCGCGAAAGAAACATGGTGAGAACGGTCCTGCACGCAATCCTGTTCGGGTTTTCACTGGTCGTCCCACAAGGTTCAGACTCTGGCCTGAATTTCCCTGTATGCTTGGGCGCCCTCAGTGACATATAAAACTTAGATGAAGCCATAAGATAATTTTGTGGTAAAGACGTTCATTAGAGAGATGGTTTATCGATTTGTTGGCATAGTTACGCGATATGTTGGTATATTAACCGAAGCATAAACAAGGTTGTTGGCTATGGGATGAAAGCTAAAGTTAAATCACCAGAAAGTAGTTCTTTAATGATGTCGGGCATCAGCGGGCAATACCGTACTTTTGGAGCTCAGGGAAAAAAATACCTGGTAGTCACCCCAAAGTTTGGTAGAGGGCTATTTTTAATAATACAGTAGCTAAGTCACGCGAACCTAAAAACGGTCCTTCTCTTATGTGATATTATCTTATATAATTATAAAAAAAATTGTCCTTATCTTGCGGTATTTTAAGTTTAAGCTTCCACGCACCATTTTAATGTGATTCATTGATCTTCTACATGTTAAAAATACTAATGCCAATTAAGAGATATGTTCCCGAGCATTTTGAGTTTTTTAGTATGTAGGATTGGAGTATTTGATAATGACTCGCTGCTAAAGTTGTGTATACATGTACAGTTTGCTCTACAGGCCACTGTCAATGACTAAGTACAGCAATAATCTCAGGAACTTCATGAACATCTCGAGAGATCTAGAGAGTCACACATGCACAAACACAGATTCTGCTGAAGCTGCTGATGTGATCATCCTCGCCTAGACCCACAATTATGGTTAATTATGTGTGTTTACATGCGTAAACAGTGCTTCAATGTGCAGGTTATGACTAGGTCGGGCTCAGATGCAGAAGAAATTACTGAGGTGTGCTTTGGGCAGTTTATGTGGGCTCAGATCGGCTTGGACTAGACTGTTTTGGCCCGATTACAGTCCCTGCTTGACAATAAGGGACTTTTTTTTTATTTATCCAGATGCTGTGTTAGTTGTTTGTAGGATAAAGTAGAGATAAATGGTTGTTTCTATGTGGTAAAAGTACAATATTACTTTCTAAGTTAGTATTGGACACAAGGTTAAAGAGGGAGAACATATACAGTCTGCTATCTCAAGTCAGATCGACTCTGGCCAACACACAGCTCAGCTCCTGTTCCCTGATTGGACGGCCATACTTCCTGCTTTTGCGGGCATTAGTCGTGTTCAAGATGGTCAAGGCGGTGCAGTCGGCTCGAGCCGGTAAGGGGGTCGGGTCTGACGACAGCGCTGTTCGTAACGCTGATTGATCTCTCGCGCTGTCATCTGACCCGACCCCCCTTACCGGCTCGAGCTGACTGCACCGCCTTGACCATCTTGAACACGACTATTGTCTGCAGTTCTGTGATATCTGACTTAAAGGAGACCTATTGTGTTTTTTACTATTTAGTAAGAAACCAGAACATATGCTGATCAGTAATTTATCTTTTGTTCATTGTAAAACTCAAAATTGATCTAAAACGGCTTGAAAATAAAAACCACTCCAGTGACTTCCTGTTCAAAACTGCAGAACTGATAAGCCCGCCTCTTCATTTAAATTTAACTGTAAGACGCAATGGATTTTAAATTTCAAATTATTATTGTTGGAAAGTGGCTTTGGAACAGTTTTAAACCATATAAGCTTCTCTTTGAGTTTTAAACTTTTGCATTAAAACAAGTAAATACAGACAAGCGGGAGGGGATAGGTGGTAGGTGAGAACAGGGATTTTCTGAGCACCTGAGCTCCAGCTGAAGAACAATACAAGATTACTCATGCAGGACAATTGAAAATGATTCATGCCACTTTATCTATTTATCCTGTCATATCCTGCTCTGTGATAGCAACATTTATTGTAAATAAGTTTTTTAGCTATTTTAACTATAACTTCTAATAACTTGTTTGATTGCATGTTTCCTATTTTCCTGCTGTTCTTAAAATGTGCGTTGCAACACTGGAATTTTCCCATTGTGGGACATATAAAGGATATATATTTATATATCTTATGTAAATATAACTTTGAGTAAACTAATGGTGAAGTGAGGCCATTATAACAAGGTTCAAATCTTTGAATAATACATTTTACATAATAGGGCTTTAATAGCTAGAGTGAAGAAGTGAATTTGCTGTTGAGGCACTGGGGTAGGTCGCAAGCGTCAGAATGAGGCTTATCGATTAGTAGTGCGGGTAATCAAAGAGAGAGTCTTCTGGAATGGCTGAAATTTTTACGTATTGTGGCCAACTTTAGAAGGGCTGTAGTAAATGGATGTCTTTGGACAGTTGTATACTTTAGCTGGGTCTGTGGTAAAGTTATGAAAAAACGGGGACTGGGGCTACTGGCTCTGACTTCGGCTATGTAGGACATATAGGTTTGCCTTCCGATGTACATACATCCCTTATTCTCAAAACAGGACATAATATAATTAAATAATTAAAAAAATAATTAATACGGTGATTTGGGGTTGTAGCAACAAGTAAGATACAGGAGTGAGTATCTAAATTAGGGGCCCTTGGGATAATGATAGCAAGCAGTAAGGCCTTCGGATACGATAGAAGCGTAATACATGATAAAAAGAGGTCGGCATACGATACGTTCCTGAGTCGTCGTATAGGCTATTTAGTGTGTGTTGGTGTACGGTATAGATGGTGAGCCATGGTTTGTAGTGACATCGTTTCGGGTAGATCGCAGACGATTGGTAACCGGTGAGGACAGATGGAAGTATTCGGTTAGCAGGTATGGTGTACCTGGTTTTCATACTATTTTATGGTATGAAATGTGATTTTCAGCCACGCGATTCCGGATACTTCGATTCGGCGCCAGGAGACCGAGATTTCTGTGTATCAATTAGCTGACGGCAACTGGGCAGTTTATAACGGACAGTATTTAGTGAAGGGCCAAGGGTGTAAGGTTTATTTTGTGGGTTTTTGTTTAAACGTCTTGCTTCGGACCTTTGTATTCCCCAATACGAAGGTGTGGGCAGTCGGGCGGCTGTTACTTATGGCCCCAAGTGAGAAATTAACTTCTTGGTGATTTACCCGTGTACCGCCGCTCGGGGGTAAAGCACTTCAAGAATCATCGGCCGACAAAGGGAGAATCACTATCGAACTCCCAACCGCTCGCGTGTGTTGGTCGGACGACAGACGGGGACGGTCCCAGTCCGCGCTGTAAGCAGCATCGGCAGTGCGAAACGTACATCACAAGGCTTCTGCGCTGTAGTAAAATCTGCCCCAAACCCACACACGGGGGCTCTGTGTGAAAGAAAAGGTCATCGGGCGGCGTAAAATTTCCCACTGTCGCGTCCGGGGTGAGGTGGTGTATGTCAAAGAAGGATGGTCTAAAGCGCTCCAAAGAAAACTTAGGTGCCTCCTATGAGCCTTCCTCCGTTGGTTCGCGCGGCCAGAGGTCTGCACCCGTGCGTGCAGTAATATTTTTGAGCGACGTTTCAGCAACATTAGAGAATCACGCACTGGGTAGGGGCAACTACAGGAAGGGAAATAATAAAGTTAAAATTAAATGCATAAATAAATAGTGAAAAATACAGGATTTAGTGATTTTATTTATGTAGCTTACATTTAAATCTACGCGCTAATGCTAATAGTTGTGGTTCTGCTTGTGGAGATATTCTCTGCAGGTATCAGCGTTAAAGTTTTAAGTTTGTTTTAGCGAATCTATTGGTTGGCTTTTTACAGTTGGGAACATGTTACAAATAGTTGGTTTTCCTTTGAATTCATAGAAACCTGAAACTAGAAGTAGTCGCCGGAAAAATAAGAACACGCGAACTGTGAAACTGACAAAACCGGAAGACCGCGAATATATGATGTTTTAGCGTACCGGTTCAGCCCTTAATAGGGAGATATAATTTCCTGATTATGTCACATATCAAGGTGTCAATGCAGAGGAATTGTATTTTATAACTACTCTTTAATGTTAGACACAAGTGTCCTTACAAATAGCTTGTTCAGCCAATAGATTCTAACTTTAAAGCAAGCAGTCCAGGTTCAAAAGTGTAAATTATATGAATTTAAGTAATGCTGATACGTATCCCGATACCACCTCTTTGTAACGAATACGCGTATTGCCAATGAGCTTGTCACGATATAAGCCCCGTATCGATACATTGGAGTACAGCCTAGGGTTCTAATAATACAAATCACCAGATTTAGTTTAATTTAGCTTAGAGACATAAATGTTCAAAAAACAAAGATGATCTGCACCAGATTGTAGCTAAACAGCTAGTTTCCCTCTACAGTCCCTGGGGAGCAATGGTAAAATGATACATTGCAATAGAACACATTCATTAAAACAATGCTGTAGTCTTTTAGTCATTTTAATCGGTCGATGAATCTTGCTCGACCAAAACTCATTTTAAGAAATTATTCTGAAAAACAACAAAAATTCTTAAATTAGCACAAGATTTGGACCAAAGTAATTTTCTAATCTGTGTTTAAGCGTCAGAGTTTTTGCTTACCCTCTTTTCAGTCGAATCTGGACATGTCTTCGAGTCCTATAAAAAGGTATCATGACGGTCACTCATCTAATACACATTCCATATCTCACAGATCACTTGTATCACAACGAAGCCTGTCAACATATCATTGCATTCTTAAAAGTTATTTTATATCCAAGAGACACATTAGAGAAATCGGAAACAAAGGCAGGTAGGTTCAGTCTGACTAGTCCATAAACATTTCTTTGAAAAAAAAAAGAGTAATAGTTTGCTAGTTTTTTTATGTCACTTGGGAGATGGTTCCATTCTTGTCATAGGAAAAGGCTGATTGTCCAAATGCAGTTTTTCTCTTTGGGACGGCACACTGCCTCCTGGTGGAGGCCCGTGTGACTCTGGAAGATGTGGCTGATGTGGACTGAATGAATAGTTTTAGAGGTGTTTTTGGAGAATATGGCAATGGTGGTGGCAATGTGTTTTTAGTGAAGGATTTTTAAAGCCTGTTTGTGTAGAGATTCAAGTGGTTTTAGAGTGGATTTGAATTCCTGAGACCAACATGTTATACAGTAGAAAATCGAGACGTGATCATGGCGTTAAAGAAGGTATGAGTGAGTTACGTCCAGAGTTTGTGAGTTCCTGATGCTTTTAAATGTTTTTGCTGTATTTGAGACTTTGGCACAGATTGAAAATGTTTGAAAAACCTGAGATATTTCATAATAGGAAAAACTTGCCATCACCCACCATCTGACCTTATATCCTGCAAAAACAAAGAACAAAAAGTAACTATACCTCACTGACCAGCTCATTATTGATATGTGAATTGATAAAATGAAGATTTGTGGATTTTGGTGATAGCAAAATGATCACAATCCTGCAATATGATGATGAAGTCTTGAAATGAGGCGAACCCAGTGAGTTGCAGGTACATGTGAGTGAATTGCAGCACCGGTTCTCTTGTGTAACTTTAACTGTGTGTGTGTTTTGTGCCCAGGGGAGGGTTACGTGCGCACAGTCACAGTGGATGACGAGGAGAGTGCCATCGTTATCTATGACAACTGGAGACAGGTGAGGCGCACAACACTTCACTGCTGCTCCCTCGTCACTGACTCCATAATGGGGCTGTCAATGTTTACTGTTACGGTTATTGTGTGATAAATCAGGTTTTTGAATTGGCCTTGTCCACACAAAGACAAAACTGTGATAATTTCAAAAAACTAATTGCATAAACATGGAGCTGTCTAAGGATTTGTGTAATGCCTGTAACTGACCAGAGTGTGGCGCTGTGACACTGACACAGAAAGTCACAAAACTAGAGGAAGACTTGACACCGAGCATGCGCAGAAAAGTTGCTAAATGTAAATAGAAACTTAGCGGAGAAATCTTTTAAACTTAGTAAATCTTCTGAATGAAAATGTGGATTTAAAACCTACAGAAGAGACACAGAAAGTGGATTTACGCTTCAGCTGTCTTTGGGATAATTTAACAAAGCTTCAAAACAGATTTAATGGAGATTGTTGTGGATTTATTTCATTTTTTTCTGCCTTCTGTGGCTTATGATGCATAAAAAGGTCAGTACATTCTGCAGATGAGACGTGACTCTGGGGCAGTGATGTCATCATGTAAAAAAGAAGTTGGAGTACAGCGTAACTGTGGAGACGCTAAACTAGAGTTTTGAAATCTTTTCACTCTGGGACCTGGTTTCAGAAATATTTGCAGTGTCCTGAAACTGGTTATTAGGAAAAAAAATTGCACTTTGTAATATCATATTTTATATTCCTATTTTTATTATTTTATTTATTTTTTTTATTTTTTTTGGTTATTAGGAAAAATGCAGCTTTGTCATCAGGGCAGATATGTATTTTTTTTTTTGCCATGGAAAGTGGACTTCTCTCCAAGACCACATAATAGTGCATTTTGTGGTCATGCAAGTTTGTTCAAAGTAAAAATGAAAGTTTTATTATTATTATTTAGTGTAACAAAGACGCCTAAATACAATGCTTTTATTCAACTTTATTTTTTGGTCAAAAAGTTACACTGTGCACCCTTGAGCTGGCCCTTGAGAACCTTTGTGGCATTTTATTAGAGCTTAAAAAAACAACACTGACAATCAAGTTTTTTCCATGTCCCAAAGTGAGTTAGTTGTTCCATCTGCTGGCTACAAAGGAATTCACATTGAAGTAAAATCAAACCTACTTGCTTGATGTTATTATGTTGCAGAAATGCTCAAAATGATTCTGAAGAGCTCAGAGATCTACCCATGATATTAAAAAACTTGTAACTTCATAATTGTGTTTTCTGAGGCTCAGTGTAGAGAATGCATCTCACAGACAGTTCTGCTTTCAATGAACAAATGCTAGAACACAATTAACAACTCAAGTCAATTTTGCATGTGTGTCCTACAAAAGTCACTGTGTTATGACATTCAATGACTTCGTTTTCAGATTACGCTTTGATTTTTAGGACTTTGGAATAATAAAATCATCCACAGTCTTTAGTATTGATTGGAAAATGATGTTCCACTGAACAAGTAAATACAGCTAAGCCATGATTCTGTATTTTTCCCTTTCAAAGTTGAAACACAAATCATGTCCCCCCTGGTGAGCAGTGATTTGCACATTAATTTGGCTTTTGACCATTTCCGATGGAGCCCCGTGGCTATTTTGCATTTCTCTCAGAAATTGAGTCGTTATCATAATCTTTGAACCAGATACACCAGTGAAAATAGAGAAGAGAAAATGTAATGGAGGACTTGTTCACTTTGGTTGTGTTTGTACAGTATTATCTAGTTTACAGAGTTACTATTAACCTGTGTTTTTGAGTAAAGATTTGGTTAAGTTTGTCATGAAAAATAACTCACTACTAAAAATGTATTTTCACTAAAATTGTCGAGTCATTCTAACTCATTGTATATTTACATCTGCAGTTATTTGAATGTTGCACTTTGTGACTTTTTTGATGGATGGTTCATTACCTGTCATCCATCGTTTCTTAAGATGCTAGTGCTTTGCTTGAAAGATTTCATAGTATAGTTTGGTATTTTTGGGCTTAAGCAAGCTAATTAATTGCAACTAATCAATTATTACAATAATAGTCACAAATTTAGCAATCAAATATTGTTTATTCATCTAACCTCAAGCAGTCAAGGTTTTATGACTCCAGAATGACTCCAGACATGAAAGCAACTAATTTTTGGTCAGATAGTGAGCTAAGCAACTAATCCTGGCTGCTGCTTATTATTTTTGCAAAGTTTTTAGTCTGTTGTGAGGAATTTGCTTTTACTGGCTTTACAATATACATTTGAATTCATGCTTCTTCGCGTTTCATCTGCAGTGAGCCGATGCATGTGATGAACCCAAACAAAAACCTTAATTGCAAACATGGATCGTGTTTATTTCTCCAGCCATGACTCATTTCTATTGTACTATATTTGCTCTGCATTTGAAGCGCGTTCCATTGTTTGCGCTAAAACAAACAAAAATAAATTGGCAGCAACTGGGGAGAAAGGCGAAAAGAGGACAATAGCGGGACTGCATCTGCTCCTGGTTTGAGTGAGGAGGCTCATTATCAGGTTGTTTGCACAGTTTTCCTTCTCGTCTCTGGAGTGTTCGTCTGTGAGAGATGAGCGGCCCACGGAGCAGATGTGCCAAATGACAGATACACATTGAGGTTGATGTGTGGACAAATTCGGCACACACAGATCAAAGGTTCGGAATCACGACTCGATACATTACCATAGCGGACAAAAACAACTTTCATTCTTCAGATGAGGGACATTGTACTTTAGAAAAATAGCCCATGTTCCAGTAATATTTATAGCACTAGAAGTTGTGCAGTAACATTTAACTGGAAAAATATTCAACATTCTGACTGAGGCCAACATTTTTTTAAGTTATATATTAGTCAATTAATTACTTCAAGTTTTTTGTTTTGCAGAAATTAAATGTATGTGGCAAATTGAAAATTGAAAGTAGTTTTTATGTTGTCACAACGACTAATAAGCTGGATATTTAGGACATTTCCGCGGTGTCATTTCTATGTCAAACTGACTTCAATCATCTTAAAACATCTTAGAAAGCTAATGATTTGCAATGTTTTTGATCCCAATGTCTATTTTAGTTAAGTCAATGTAAACCTGTGTCTTGAGCATTCAAGCGTATTTGCGGCGCAAAATCGCATCTGAGGCGTCCGTTGACTTGTCTTTCTGCATCTGAAACGCGAGTCTTGCGAAGTGGAAGCTTAAACCTGCGGCGGTTGCAACTTCGCTCAACGCAGGAGTTGGGACAATCCATCTTCTGATGCGCTGGTAGTAGGCGTCAGCCAATCAGAGACTACACTCCAGTGACACTTTTATAAAGGGAGCAAGCCTCTCTCTCTGTATGTATACAGTATTTAAACAGCTGATAAATATTAAAAATCTAATACACAGGCTGGGATGAGCTAGACTTAAGCATAATGGCTAGTTGCTAACCTGGCCAGCCAGATGGTTTATCTCGCGATATTGTGAATTCACAAACACGAGATAAACCATCTGGCCTTCCTGCCGCCCGATTCGTTTGGGAGTCCGAACCAGCGGTGTTTCGGAGGTGTAAAGACGGCTGTTAGCGCCTCGGTGCTAACCCTACCCTACATTCAAGCTGAACAAAGATGGCGACTCTAGTGGATGTACGTGTTTCTCCTGCTTTTGATGCGGTTTTAGCAGAAATACGGAGTAATTTCTTTTGAAAGAAGAGCAGTATGTGTAATGCGTACTTGTAAGGTAGACCCCACACCCAATCAGCTCGAAGTATTTCACTAAACGCCCCGCCTTTTCTCGAACGCTTTCAGCGAGTCAAGTCCCAGATGGATATAGTGAGAACTCAGATAGGAGTTCAACACATATCCATCTGGCGTGAGCCAGGTTAGCTAGTTGCTGGATGTACGTCACAGCCATTTTATTTCCAGTTTGAAACAGGACATTCAAAAACGAAAAACTACAATTTCCTGTATCAAAATTATTTAAAAAATCAAGAAATATTATTTTTTATAAACATGAAAAAAAAAATACACTGTTTTTTGGATTTTGGGTTTCAAATTTTGCAAGCTCCAGGAAATGTGCAGAGGCTTTGTCTTTCCCTTTCCCGGGAAAAGGGTGCTAATCCGGGGTGTAGGAGCCAATCAAGAAAAAGGAAAAAAATATATTTGTTTTGTCTCCATCTGTTGGACTAAAGGAGAATCTAAAGGAGAACATTGATAAAGAGGGGAAGTGGCAACATGGAGGTGTGGCTGCAGCAGGAAGAGACAGTTTTTTGACCTCCAGGGCCTGCATTTTATCCCTGCTGCTTCATTTATGATTTAATCCTAATTTATCTGCCCCATCCTTATTTATATTGTTTGTTTGGTTTTTGCTTTTGCCTCAAATAAATTTAATTTACATTTTTGAACTAATCTTTTTTGTGGACATTAATTATTTTGGTGGAGCGTCAGACTTATCTTCTCAGTCACCATTGGAAAAGAACTGACTCTACACAAGTCAAAAAACTTCTTCCGTAAGGACTAAGGATTGAAGTATTTGGAAAGATGGACTCCACTACTGCAAGAATGACTCAAAGCCATGTGTTTCTCCCCCTGCTGCCAAGGAAGCATGCAACAAGGCAAAATGAGGCCTAAAGAGCCTAAAAGGGTATGTACAGCCCACATCATTTTTCATTCAGTCATTAAAGGTTTTAAGGATGAAAGCAAGACAAAGGAAATCTGCTATAGGAGTGGATCTTAACTGAACTGTTTAATCCTTATAGGAGTCTACAATAGGAGTAGATTGCTGTATTGAAGCTTGACCTGCACAAAATGGCTGACGTGGAACAGGAACATGAAGGTGGGGAAGAGGATCCCAGTTTAAAAGAGGAAAATTTTGAATGTGCAACAAAACTAAAAGGACTTAGAAAAGGAAAGCTTGCACATTTAACAAGAAGGAGAAACATATTGGTGGAGTTAATGCAGGATGTCTCGTGTGTGCAAGAAGTAAAAGACAATTTTTCAAAATATACCCAACTACTTGAAGAATTTAAGAGCACACACACAGCCTATTGTGAAAGCCTGACAGAGGATGAGGCTAAAAAAACAGGATGAGTGGCTACAGCCTAAAATTACGGAAATTAATGACTTTGTTGCTTTTGTGTCTGAATGGCTGTCTGGAGCTTCTAAAGGAGATCAGGAGGAGGAGAAAAAAGGAGAAGGACAGCTGCCTGGACCTTGGGCCAATGGACAGCGCCTCTCAAACCGCGAAATCAAGAACTTCCTCTGTAGCTTCTGCTAAGAAATGTGCAGAGGCGGGAAAAAGCAGCTCTTGAAATTGAAATGGCAGCCCTAGCAGAGAAACATGACCTACAGGAGAAGGAGGAGGAGCTGAGTAGAGCTCTAAAGGCTATAAAGCAAAAGCGTGAAGCTCTGGAATTGAGGACAAAACTGGAAGCTTCTTCATCCAAGCTGGCAGTTCTCACAGCACTAGAGGATTATGATGCTAAAGATGCAATGAATGATTATTTATTAGCAACATCAATAAAGGATGAAACTGAGGATGGAGGTTTTCTCTCTCTGGACAGAGCATATAAGGCAGTCTCTATGGTTCAAACCCCAGGGGCTCGACCTAAAGAAGGGGTCCATTTTCAAACTGTACAAATAAAAGAAGCGAGCACAAAAACTGCAGAGCAAAAGGTGACTTTACATACTTCAAGTCCAGTAAAACAGGTGACACTGGAAGGGGAAAGTGGCCAAGCTATAAGCTCCGAGCATGAGTCAGTGAAGCAAAAACTGGGCACACAGGACATATTGGGTCAGGAGGGCTTAATAAATGTGTTAAAAGGTCAAAATGAGATTGCCGCTTTACTTGTGCAACAGCAGCAACAGTGCTCATTACCACGTAAAGAAATTCCAATTTTCAGTGGTGATGTGCTGTCATATCAAGCATTTATTAGGGCCTTTGAACATACAGTTGAGCTCAAAGTCAGAAATTCAGCAGATAGACTATATTTTCTTGACCAATTTACAAGAGGCCTCCCAAATGAGCTTGTAAAAAGCTGCCTTCATATGAGTCCAGAAAGTGGTTATCAGAAAGCAAAAGCACTGCTACAGGAGCATTATGGAGATGAGTTTAAAATTTGTGCTGCTTACATAAAAAAGGCTTTAGAATGGCCTGCTGTTAAAAATGAGGACCCTAAGGCATTGCAGATGTTTACATTATTTTTGAGGAGTTGCTGTAATGCTATGGAGGAAATGAAGTATTCTCAAGAAATTAACTTGTCCTCCAACATGAAACTCCTAGTTATGAAATTGCCATACAAGCTCAGAGAAAGATGGCGGACATTTGTATGTGAGTTTCAGGAAAGACAAAGCTTCAGGCCTCAGTTCAAGGAGCTTGTCAGTTTTCTTGAGAAGCAGATGAAGATACTTTGTGATCCAGTATATGGTGACATACAAGACAAGCTCCCTAAAACTAAAGAAAAGACTGTGAGAGCTAGACCCAAGTCTAATGGGAGCAGTTTTGCTACAACAGTTTCTACTGCTGCTTCAGAGCCAACAAATCAAAAGGCAATAGTTTCACAAGACTCCTGTGTACTGTGTAATGACAAAAGTCACACTCTGAAGAGCTGCAAATTGTTTAAAAGCAAAAGACACATGGACAAAATGGCACTACTTAAACAAAAAGGAATGTGTTTCAGTTGTTTGCATCAAGGACACATAAGCAAATTTTGCAAACAAAAACAAACCTGTACAGTATGTCAAAAGCAGCATCCCAGTGTCCTCCATATGTCCCAAAGTGAAAACCCAAACAAGTTGTGATATCAGAGCAGATAAATGCTAAAGGTGGCACACAGCCAGTTGTAGTTCACCCTAAAGCATGTGGGCATATTGGGGCCGGTACTGAAACTAGTAATGTTCTTTCAGTAGTGCCAGTGAAAGTGAAAGCAAACAAGGGCAGTAAAGTGGTGGAGGTATATGCCTTTATTGACCCAGGCAGTACTGACACTTTTTGTACTGAGTACCTTATGTCCCAATTAGGTCTGAAAGGGAGAAAAGCTCAAATACTGCTAAAGACTATGGGTCATGAAAAGTTGGTGCCAACAAATATTGTTTCAGGCTTGGAGGTTTCTGGAATGTGTGAGAATGTGTTTTTGCCCCTTCCTGATTCATACACTCAGAAAGAAATGCCTGTTACTAAAGATAATATACCCACAAACCAAGATCTAGACAGATGGACTTATTTGAAAGGCATTCATATTCCTGAAATAAAACAGCAACATTGAACTGCTTATAGGAACCAATGCCTCCAAGGTCATCGAGCCCTGGGAAATAATAAATAGCCAGGGAAATGGTCCTTATGCTGTTCGGACTTTGGTGGGTTGGGTTATTAATGGTCCTCTAAGAGAAGGCAACTATGGCAGTGATTTCAGTGCCAGTGTTAATCGAATAACTGTTGAAAGCCTAGAGAGGTTACTAGTCAGTCAGTATAATATGGACTTTAATGAGAAGGCATCAGAGGAAAAAAGAGAGCTGTCCGTTGAAGACAAAAAATTCTTGGAAATAATGGACAATTCTGTTAGATTAACAGATGGGCATTACAATCTCGACTTGCCTTTTAGGGAAAAAGCTGAAATGCCCAACAACAGACAAGTTGCTGTTCAACGCCTTCAAAGTTTGAAGAGAAAGTTCATAAAAAATGACTCATTTCATAAGGAGTATACAAACTTTGTCAATGATGTTTTATCTGAGGGTTATGCTGAAGTGGTACATCAGGAAGAAGAAGTAAAAAAGAAACATGGAAAAATGTGGTACATACCTCATCATGGGGTATACCACCCCCGGAAGAATACGCTAAGAGGTGTGTTTGACTGTGGGGCAGAATTTCAGGGTGTCTCACTAAACTCACAGTTACTCCAGGGCCCAGATCTCACCAACTCTTTAGTTGGAGTGCTGCTTAGGTTTAGGCACGAGCCTGTAGCTCTCATGGCGGATATTAAATCTATGTTTTATCAGGTGAGAGTTTCTCCTGCTGACACAGATTTTCTGCGATTTCTATGGTGGCCGGAGGGAGACTACAAAAAGGAGCCACTGGACCATCGAATGTTAGTACACATTTTTGGTGCAGTTTCCTCACCCAGCTGTGCCAGCTATGCTCTAAGAAAAACTGCACAGGACAATGCAGATTTCAGTCCGCAGGTAATCAATACAGTCCTGAAACATTTTTATGTTGATGATTGTTTGACTTCTGCCCTACAGAGAAAGATGCTGTGCAATTGATATCAGACCTGGTGCAACTGTGCAGTAAAGGGGGCTTCCACCTTACAAAGTGGGTGAGCAACAGCCGGTTGGTGCTGGCCAGCATTAAGGAGGAGGCAAGAGGAAAAAAGATCAGATCTTTGGACCTAACCAAGGACCAGTTGCCTACAGACCGAGCACTTGGGCTGCAATGGAAAGTAGAGGATGACACATTCAGGTTTGACATAAAAGTTGCAGAAAAACCATTGACCAGGAGGGGGATCCTCTCTATGGTAAGCTCTATGTATGATCCACTTGGTATGCTTGCACCAGTCACTCTGCCAGCCAAACAACTGCTACAACAGCTATGCAAATCAGGCTATGGATGGGATGAGAAATTACCTCCAGAGATGACACTACTATGGACTAAATGGGTGCAGGACATTCCTAGATTGTCAGAGTTTAGTACTCCACGTTGTATGAAGCCTAAAAACTTTGGCAAGCCCATCTCATATCAATTACACCACTTTTCAGATGCTTCAGAGTCTGGATATGGATCAGTGAGCTATCTCTGCATGGTCAATAGTAAAGGTGAAAGGCATGTCGCTTTTATGATTGGAAAAGCGAGAGTTGCACCTTTAAAACAAATCACAATCCCGCGACTTGAGCTCACAGCGGCGGTGTTAAGTGTCAAAGTGGACAAGATGTTAAAGGCAGAGCTGTTGGTGCCACTAGAGATATCAATGTTTTGGACTGATAGTCAAGCTGTCCTTAAATACATTGCTAATGAAACAACAAGATTCAAGACATTTATTGCCAACAGAACATCTATGATCAGAGACAATACAAATGCTTATCAATGGCATTACATTGACGGCAAACATAACCCTGCAGATGAGGCCTCTAGGGGCTAAGCGTGACCCGATTCAACGAAAATGTGCGATGGCTTCAAGGCCCAGATTTTTTGTGGCAGCCAGAAAATGTGTGGTCAAATCAAACAGTAGACAAGTTACTTTCACAGGATGATCCAGAAGTGAAAAAATGCACTACAGTGTACAATGTCAATGTTTTTGATGGTGCTATCCCTACCCATAAACTTCTTCATTTTTTCTCAGACTGGACCAAGTTGTTAAAAGCAGTTGCCTGGTATCTGAAATTCGGAGATTACCTGCTGGCCTTGGCTGCAAAAAGGAGACATGCTACTGGACAAGTCAGCACCAGAGCTACATTGCGTAAGCTATCCTCTCAACTTCAAGCAGTCAAAGGTCAGGGGCTGTCCACCCAGGATCTGGGCAGGGCAGAGAGATCTATCGTATCCTTCTTCCAAAGGCATGCTTTTCCAACAGAGCTTGAAAAGTTAAGCACTGGTTCAGATGTTCACAAAATAAGCACCATCTATAAACTTGACCCTTTTCTTAAAGATGGATTGCTTAGAGTAAGAGGAAGACTATCAAAGGCAATCTTTTCAGAGGATACTAAATATCCCATTATTCTACCCAAAAAATGTCACATCTCTACTCTTTTGCTAAGACACATACATGAAAAATATGGACACTGTGGGAGAAATTACATTCTTGCCCAACTACGTAAAAAGTATTGGATAATAAACGCTAATACTGCTGCCCGAAGCATCATTACTAAATGTGTCCTTTGCAAGCGCCTTAGAGGCAAAACAGGAGAACAAAAAATGGCAGATTTGCCACAAGAAAGAACCTTACCAGATCTACCACCATTCACCAATGTCGGCATGGATTATTTTGGACCAATAGAAACAAAGAGGGGGAGAAGTTTGGTCAAACGATATGGTGTGCTCTTCACATGTTTGTCCTGTAGAGCTGTGCACATTGAAATGGCCTGTTCCCTTGACACAGACTCTTGTATCCATGCTATAAGGAGGTTCATGTGTAGACGAGGGCAGGTTAAACAGATATGGTCAGACAATGGCACCAACTTAGTGGGAGCACACAAGGAGTTAAAAAAGGCCTTGTCTAACATAAATGACACTAAAATACAAAAGGTGATGTTAGAAAAGGGAATAAACTGGACATTAAACCCACCAGGAGCCTCTCACTACGGCGGAGTGTGGGAGAGGTTGATTAGGTCAGTAAGGTGGGTGCTGAACTGCCTCTTACAGCAACAAACTGTTGATGATGAGGGCCTCCAAACCTTGTTTTGTGAAGTGGAGGTCATACTTAATAACCGTCCAATTACCACAGCTTCATCTGACCAATTTGATCTCGAGCCTCTAACACCAAACCACCTACTGCTGCTGAACTCTCAACCTGTTCTCCCTCCAGGAGAATTTTCCAGTGCTGACTCGTACACCAGGCGCCGGTGGAAACAAGTACAGTATTTGGCTGATGTATTCTGGAGGAGATGGAGTCAGGAGTACTTGTCAACTATGCAGCAGCGACAAAAATGGTTCAAAGTGAGAAGAAACTTTGAGGTCGGAGACTTAGTGGTAATTGTGGACCCCACCTCACCACGAGCATCATGGCCTCTAGCAAGAATCTTAGAAACGAGGCCCGACTCAAAAGGACTGGTGAGGTCAGTGAAGTTGAGAACGAAGACCGGACTATTGGAGCGACCGGTCACAAAGATTTGCCTTCTTTTGGAAAAGGAGTAAATTTTTTTTTTTTTTCTATAATTTGATTTTTGGGCTCCTTTACTATCAAACAGAAGAGTAAATGTTTATTTAAATCATTATACATTTAGGGGCCGGATATGTAGGAGCCAATCAAGAAAAAGGAAAAAAAATATATTTGTTTTGTCTCCATCTGTTGGACTAAAGGAGAATCTAAAGGAGAACATTGATAAAGAGGGGAAGTGGCAACATGGAGGTGTGGCTGCAGCAGGAAGAGACAGTTTTTTGACCTCCAGGGCCTGCATTTTATCCCTGCTGCTTCATTTATGATTTAATCCTAATTTATCTGCCCCATCCTTATTTATATTGTTTGTTTGGTTTTTGCTTTTGCCTCAAATAAATTTAATTTACATTTTTGAACTAATCTTTTTTGTGGACATTAATTATTTTTGGTGGAGCGTCAGACTTATATTCTCAGTCACCATTGGAAAAGAACTGACTCTACACGGGGAGAAGAAGAGCTAATCTCCGGCCCTGTGCTCTGGGTAATGTGGCCGAGGCTTGATTATGATTATGATTATGAACAACTATACACCATGAAATAATCTAACTATGATATACCGGTAACTGCATTTATATTGACACTAGATGAGGCCACATTGGGCAGAACACGGAATTTTAAATTTATAAAGAAACCATTTTTATTGTTGAACATGCATTACGACATTACTACATGCACTACGAACACTGTATTTGATGCAGAGCGTGTTTGCCTCTCCATAATGAGTCTCATTTGTTGCACGACCGACAAGAAGGTAGATATACGGACTCTCAAAAGACTGTTCTAATGCAATTGCTCTGACGCCATTAACTGAAGCGAGCCAAAAATTATGGTTGACATTGCTTCGGTTTCTCATTAGAGTCAATATAGTTTTCTGTTCACCCAAAAAACAAACTAACTGAAAAAATACTTATTTAAAGGGCAAAACAACATCTCTAAAGCTCTAAATGAGACTCTGTGATGTTCATCAAGTTTAAAGGGTTTATATTGCGAAAAATGGACGAGTTTTAAATTATGTTCTAACATTACTTCCTCATCAAAAACACAGATGGAGTTCTGTCTGTTCTTTCTCTTCTGAGCCTCAGAAAACCCTAAACCTGTTCTGAATTTCACAGATAAGTAATGACATAGGAATATATCGCAAAGATTTTTCACTGTTTTTAAGTCTAGGCACACTCATTTTGAGTATTTCTGCTGCATTAGCATATAAATGCTAGATCAGTTTGATGATCTCTCTTTTAATTTCCTTGGTTATTAAGTAGCTGGAGCTCAAACACAACATGTAGAGTATGGCAAATAATACACCATATGTGCGTTTTACTCAACTACTAGAATAAATGTATGTTTTTTCTTTTGTTCAACCGAGATTGCCATGTATAAAACTTCAGTTTATGTATAACAATTATACTTTAGGATAACCCAAGGTGGAACAAAAGCACTGACTAAAAATTAAGTAATTGTGTGTTAACAGAAGAGAAATTTCTTTAAGGATGAAACAATAATTTTAAACTAATAAAAAAAAACCTTAATGTTTTAATTAGAAGACACTAAACTTTTTTTTTTTTTTACACAATAAAATAACTTAAACATTTGTTTTTTGTAGGACAGATTTCTTGTTAATATGTCTATACAAGCAGAAATTAGTCTGCAATGTCCTGTCATTGTCTGATAATGTCTCGTTTGTTCACCAAACTTTAATAAGATGGTCTGCTGTTGTTGTTGTTAGCGTTGTTGTGCTAACTGCCACAATCCTAAGTAAAAATAGACGAATATATCGGCTAGACATTATTTTGAGGCAGATTATTGGATTTTATTTTATTTTTTATTTTTTTTACATATTGGCTACATCGGCCATTGGCCTTATTTTGGCCGATATTTGATGAGGCAGTTGTTTGAACAGTCGTCTGCGCGGAAGAGCTGCACTCACAGTGATCAGCAGAGCTCCAAGTTAAGTTTTGGAGAGAAATGATACAATTTGTTTATTACTTCTCTATTTTGCTGTGTTTTGAAAAGGAGCACTTTCTTGAATTACTCTTTAAAATGTTCTGTAATGTGCATAAACATGTTGTATTCATTAAACAATGAGGCAAAATAACTGAATTGAAATGTTTCTTTTTTTGGTTGACTATCTTATCTTAGCTATGTTTTTAAAAACTAAAAAAGAAAATCGGCCTCACATATAGGCCTTGAAAATTGCCCATTGATATCGGCATCGGCTGACAAAATTAGGAAAAATCGGCATCGGCCCAGGAAAAACCCCTATCGGTCGATCTCTAATGCGAAGTCTCACTCTGAACAGCAGTAAAAAAAAGCTTAAACACATCAGAGGCAATTCGGAAGCTCAGAATGTATTAGACTTTTTACATGTTTTGCACATTTACCTAACATTATTTATATTAAATTATTTCTGTTTGTTTCCATTTTTAAGCAAGCCCAAAAATCAGGTATAGCACCTTAAAGTAACAACTGGATTAGGTAAATACTATCACATGTGCTTTATTTTTTTATTATGCGGACTGTATATACAGCTAACAAGGCAAAAATTCAAATTCATGCCCAATAGCTCATTTCTGGTGGTGACCTCCAACAAGAACATGCATGTGTATTGTACGTTTTTTCATCTGACAGTTCCAACAATACGACTGAAAGGATTAAAGATCTAAAAAGAGAACGCTTTTGTCAATGACATTTTAATGATACACATTTATGACACTGCCACTGACATCTGAAAGCTTTAAATCACAGCTTCCATCTTTCTAAGCACAATGGTGAATCGACCCTTTCTTCTGGCTCCATATACTGATGATTGTGTGACTGGATTGTGCTCTGTGTCGCTCAGGACCTGTCCATGCTGCAGTGTGAGGTGTGCGTGCTGGTGTTTCGGTCACAGACAGACGAAGTTTCCACCGCACGGCTCAGCTACGACTGCTCCTCAGAGAGACCCAACCCCAAACTCCCATAATCCTCGTGGGCAATAAGAGCGATCTAGTGAGGTCTCGGGAGGTTTCGGCTCAAGGTAACAAGGCCCTGTGTGTCTGTGCAATGATAGTAACAGTGTGGGTGGTGGCTCAGTCTTTACAGTTAATACTTCTCTGTGATCTCTGATGAAAAGTGTGTTTGATCTAGAGCTGGTCAATTATGGATGAGGAAATATCAACAAACAAATGTTGAAATAATTGGGGGGCTTTTATGTCAGACAATAAAACATTTTTTTCCTAACAACAGGAAAAGCGCTTGTTATCGTTTGTAGCCTGAGCTAGCTGTCTTTGTTTCTGAAAGGTCAGTGCTAGATAGTCCAGTCCAGAGAAATGGAAATGATCTGGTGGCCGTGGTAATGACTTCTTTGGCTAAACTGGTCAAAGTGGTTATATTTTTTTATCTGAAGATATGAGATATTTCTTATCTTTACCCAAACTCTTTCCCTAAACCAAGCATTGCTTGTTGTTCTAATATTTATCACAATGAATTGTCAAAATAGTAAATTAAAAAGCCTATGTTTACAAAAAAATGAGAATTTGTTACACTGATGACCACAGTCCGGCCCTCCACCATTTGTCAGAGTTCCAATATGGCCCTCAGGAAAAATAATTGCCCAGCCCTGCCCTAAACTTAACCATTTACCTAAACTAGACTTGCGGTACCTAACCACCGGTCCGAGGCCCAAAACTAGACCATGGCCCATGTGATACTGGGCCGAGTTGTTTGCATTTTACTTTGTGGTTATTAGCACTGCCCAACATCAACTGGTCCATAGAAAAGACAATTGTGACTCTTCCGGTCCTTTGGGAACCCCTGCTCTAGATCCAACATTCTAGCATTAACCTTTCTGAAAGAAGTGAAAAGCTAGTTCCTTGTGGTGAGTGAGGTAAAAAGTTTTATCTTTTCCACCAAAAACTGTCTGTTAAACTAAAACTTTGTGACAAACTAAAATCATTATGTACTGTCTGAATAGAATACAAAAGTGTTCATATGTAGCTAAAAGCAGAGCTCCAGTTGGTTGCGCAATGTGGATATTAACCGTGTTTTGAGGCATTTGTGAGAGTGGGAAGTTTTATTGACTTACTTCCTGTTCTGCAGAATGGAATTTGATTGATTTTACAACTCTGTTTTGATCTACATTAATCAGGAAAACATTGAATCACTTCATGATGCTAAATTTCCACATTAAAACACCACATTTTACAAATCCATCTTTTCATCACTGCTTTGGATCTATAATTTTAAGACAAAAAACAAAACTTTCAGATATTCAAATAGAGCCTTCTGGTTATCTTTCCTATGACAAATGCTTGCAGTAAAAAATGTAATACCAAATTCCTAATGTAAATGTATTATCATTTGTTGTCCTCAAGTGTAGTGTGGGAGTGTAAAAGACTGCATAAACGAAAGCACTTACTGCGCCCAAACGCATTATTAACTTCAATTTATCTTCACCAGCCAAGATAAAGTCGACTCCTAATGTTTCTCGAATGGTTATGTTCAGTAGCACAAATGAATATTAAACACACAGAAACATAAAATCGAAATTGGTTTTCTCTGCAGAGCTTCTTCATTTGGTTATATAAGCAAACAAACTGACGCGCTGCTGTGTTCATTTTTCATTTTGGCATTATATGGTTAAGCGCTTCTGGCCCAGCATTTGTGATTCACAGTCTTTTGCTTTAACACATGACATGCCCAATGCCACCTTCTTCTTTTTTCATGTTGATAAAAGCAGTGAAAATCAGATACTTCTTGATATTAGCATTGATATTAGATACTCATTTTTGACTATTTCAACTAGGGCTGCAACTAATCAATAATCTCGGTAATTGATTAGCTGGGCAATTATTCTTTCGATGAATCAAGCAGTTGCTAAGAACAACTTGAGTTACTGCCAGAAGCGCCTTGAAAAATTTATCAATTTAGAATTTTTAATCTATAAAAAACAATAAAGATTCTATTAAAACTGCTTAAAGTGTTTGGAACATTTTTACGTCAAAAATGAAAGCAAAGCAATCACCGTTTAAGGAAGAATTTAAATACTATTTTACAGGGGCACTATGTAAAAACAAGAGGTTCTGCCACTATGAAGATCTAATTATAATTAACATATTTATTAACATGCATTTGTTCTAGTATATGTCACTGTATTGATCAAAAATTGCTTGGATAAAATGCAATGTTATTGTGAACAAAATGATCTCTACATAGATCTGCCACTTGGCTTTGTTACATCACAATAAAGGAACATTTCAAGCACAAAAAGCAGGCAATGGGCCGTCGACTAAAAGTTACATGTGCCCCTCTAAAGAATAAACAATAATTACAAATAAAATGTATCAACCAATGAAGAGTGCCGTGATACAAAAAAAGTTGGGAGAAAAGTGGTTTAGAAGGCAAAAGTCAGTTAGATGCAATTTTTTTTTTGCAAACTTGCTTGAGAACATTTTGGAGGTTTAGTTTTACAGGCAAATTACATTTAAAAAAAATATCCACAATTTTCATGCCATTGCTGTTCAATCTGTGGCTTTTTTCAGGTCATGACATCTTTTAAAGAATATGAAGAACAGTTAATTCGATTACTAAATTAGCTGCAGATTCTTTCAGTAAATGATTAGTTGTGATTATTATCACTACTTTCTACAGAAATTTGAAAACTGTCGGTCATTCTTTGATACACTGTGGATGAGCTGTATTCTATAATTCAGAGTAAGAGAGTCAGGAGTTGCATGACATTTGGATCTGTTTACACGTCGACAGTGTATTTGTCTTAAGATCTGAACTGAATATAATCATGTGAGACTCATCACAATCAAAGCAGCTACAGAGGCGTTGGTGAGGTCCAATTAGAGGTTTCAAGGCAGACAATTGCATAAACGAATCCCAGAGGAAAACACTTGCCATTGTCCTTTCTTCTCAAGCTTTTCTCTGCAACTTCAAACACCATTTCCCCACCTTCTTGCGACTTTTGGGGTGGTGATCTGGGGAACAAAACTGATCAGATATTTTCTTTATATTATATACAGTCCTAATTTCAGCCATTGTCTGAGTTGAAATGAAGTAATGCTTGGTGAGAATTAAAATAGTTTATTTATAGATTCAGACAAAACACATTGCCATGCTTTTGTCACAAAGTACTGGTTTTGCAATAAAATTTTGGTGGAAAGTGCAGTTATTTACACACAGATAACCCAGTTTTAACACAGATCAACAAATGTGTTTGTGTACATTTTTGTGTAGAGTTCTCTTTGTTCTCTTTGTTTAAGATTTTTTCTTCTTGTTCATTTAACATAAAATATGGGTTGGTCATCTAAACTTAAAATAAAACTAGTATTTCATTTTTAGCACTTTTACAAATGACTAAAAGACATAAATACAACCACTAGTAACACATTCAATTATCAAGAACATAGAAAATGAATAGAGAAATCTGAGAGAAAAAGATATCCTGAACAGCTGCAAGTTCTGTGTCTGGCTGAACCATGTGTGAGGAGACTCTGTATAGGTCAGGTGGTGTGGAGAAAAACAGACAGATTTGGCTTAAGTCAACACAAATTGTGGTACTAGAAATTAAGTTATAAATAAAAAGGTTTAGCAAAAAAAAAAAAAAATTAAAAAAAGCACAAATTCTCTCTTATAAGTAACGTAATATGAAAAAATATATATAAAAATTAGGGGTGTCAAATTAGTGCATTAATTGAGATTAATTAATTAATTACAGACAAATTAATTGAGTCAATTTTTAATCGCATGAATCTATTTTGAAATCTTTACCTTCATTAGTTCCATATGCGAGTTGCTAAGTGGACATGAGGGTTGTTTGACTTGACTTGAGGAAAGATGATGAGAAGATAGCAACAAAAAACTTCCTAGTCTTCATTTTTTGCAAAATATTAATATTTCCCATCTGCAACAATAATGTAATTAATTAAGTAAATTGGATTAAAAAAAAAACCAAAACACCAAATTTATGGGGTTTTCTCAGCAATTTTAGGTGAGATTAAAAATAGATTAATTAGATTAATTAATTACAGATCATATTTTAATTAATCTCAATTTTTTAAATCGCTTGACCTTTTAAAGTTCTAACTTGAGAAACAGTGCAAGAAACTATGCATTTCACTACAAATACTGTATTAGATTACTTCAATCTAAATACAGTATTACTCCTATAGACCCCTTGAATGTTCGTGGGCGGAGCTTAGCTGGAGGCAGAATTTAAACCAGTGTAAACTAGCTCGTTTTTAGAGGGATTTTTAAACATAAAAGCAGAAAAAAATGTCAGATTATGGTCAAAACTGTTAGAATATGTATTGTGACTTACTCTGTGGGAC
Organism: Mugilogobius chulae; assembly: GCA_038363315.1. NCBI lineage: Eukaryota > Metazoa > Chordata > Actinopteri > Gobiiformes > Gobiidae > Mugilogobius > Mugilogobius chulae. The sequence continues at coordinate 30,601,772 of CM076412.1, forward strand.
CTGACACAGACTTTGGTGAATTACTTTGGCAGATGGAAGCAATTTGTCTGAGCTTGTATTTGATTTGATTTGCCAAAGGATCGGTATCTGTTCTTTCACGTGACTGAAGAGATTTTTACATTTGTCTCAGGTCCCTTTTACTTTGCTAGACCCAGTAGTGGCTAAAATGCTGTCTTTTAACGATTCATTCATCTCTTGACGGTAATGCTAAATTAGCCTAATATGTGCACCTCTCATTAGTGCTTCGAGATGGCACAACATTTACTAGTAATTATTTTACGATTAACTTAGTCCAACTAAATTGGTTGATTGTAGCTTTGAAAAACTGCGAGCTCTGGTCAATGGCTTTGCTAAAGCAGGAAATAAGGCTCTTGTGTATAAAAATGGAATGATTGACAACAGTACAGTTTTAGCTAGAATTCTAAAAGAAATACACTAATTTGTACATGAAGCTGTACCTGCACGGCTGGGTAAGACCAAGCTAACTTTAGCCACAAATGTAGTTACAGTTCACAACAAAACAACATTTTAAAATAAAAAAAAAACATCGGCTATAAGCTCACATTTTTTTTGCCTCCAGCTAGAGCTGTGACGTCACCGTGGCATGGCATGAAAAGGGTCTATAGTTTCCTCAAAAAATGACCTCCGTGTAACCTAAAGACATAATAAACTAAACCAGATTTGTCCTTCCCTTAGAGGCCATGTCCAGTGCTGCTCTGTACAACTGCCTGTATTTGGAGATCTCAGCATCTTTGGATCACAGGACTCCGGAGCTGCTGGAGTGTGCTGTGCGGTTAGCGAGGGGCCAGTCCCCTTGGCCTCCTGGGACCAGTTTGGAGGACATGACCGGAGGAGGCCAAAAAGAGAGCATTACGTCCCGGGCAAAACGGTTCCTGTCCAGCCTGGTCCCACGCTACCCCAAAGAGCGAGAGGTGGGCAAGTTTCTGAGGCAAAAATCACGCTCGTGCCATGATCTCGGAGCCCTGTAGTAATAAACGGGAATAGTAATTAAGAATGAATGTAGTAGACATGAATATACATTGATCAGGTACAGCATTATGACCGCTAATACAGTGTGTGATGTAAATAGGACAAAAAGTACTATTTGAGCCAATCAAAGCAATGAGTATGTATTGTTTGAGAAATAAACAGCTAAACAGTAAAACTACTATCTACTTAGTGAAGTTTGATGACCCAATGAAAATGGTAGACAAGTGAACAAGCTGTGTTTGACAGGTTTGACTTCTCTTTTTACTTAAATCTAGTGAACATGGTTGTATTTAAGATTTTACTTAACGTTTTAGCTTGGTTTTTCCCAGTTTTCCTATTGTACTTTGCATTTGGGCTAGCGATTACGGTATGGGCCCTTTTCAGTCTGTGGCTTGGCTATTTCTGGTTTACCAAATAAATGTGGATAGTTCGTTCTCTTTCCATTATGGGGAATTTGCAAACGTGCTAAAATGAATTAATAACTAAAAATCACAAAGTATTTTAACTACATAATTACTGGCAGAAAGTTCAGACCTTCACATATGAGGTAAATACTTCACTGGTGTTAAGTCTGTGTTTAAGTGCTTGTTTTTGGCACAATGCTAAATGCTAATACATAAATTAACTTGTGAACTAGTAATAAACTTATAATTATGTATTACTAGTTTTTGTTGGGTTAGTTCAGTTTGTAGAGTTAATTTAACATTAATAATTAAATTAAATAAAGGATCGCATCACCTCCGAGACAAACGGCACATTTTATAAACACATGGGTTTTCACTGGTGAAAAATTTATCTTGCATGTGAAGGTCTTAACATGCTGCAAATGAACATCTGACTAACTTGTTGTCCGCTTTGTGTTAATGAAATATTTAATTATTTTAAGGCTTTTCAACGAATTCTCCATAGGCAATGAATGGAAAGAGAAGAGATATGCAAGTATTTTCAGACTGGAACTGTGAAAAGGGGCTTTTACCGGTAGTCAACAACCGATATTTATAATGGGAGACTATGGAACTTCACACTGCTCTAACTCAAAATAGAACAGGAAAAAAAGATATGAAAATTGTTGCTGAACTGAAAAAATTCACAACATTTTTAACTCATAGGTTCAAACTTTTCTGTGTGGAACTCCTAAAATCATCTTACAACTAGCTCTAAACCCTCACAACAGAATCAGATTTCCAAGTACTGTAGATAAAATTACAGAGAAAAAAAACATGCTTGTTGCTGACACTGGAGGTTCTTTTTACCCACAACATGGTTGCTAGGCTACATAACTGTGATGCTATCATTTTGACTGAATTGGGAGGAAATTTATAAAACATTTAGAAAATCTTGAATATAATTATGTTAACTGCAGTTTAGGAAAAAGAAAGTTATTTTTTTGCTAAAACTAGCTTAGCCTTTACGCGTCTACTTCTTGGATCTAGTTTACTTCTACCAGGCAAAGTCATGCGGTCATAATATTTTGCCTAATCAGTGTAAATTAGCCTGTGGGAGCGTTCGTGTTGACAGCGAGTATGATTATGAACTTACCATGTCGCAAGGACAAAGTTCAATAGAATCAATACTAATAGAAATGATTGTTATTTATGATATTAATGTTTCATACAAAAGCAAATGAATAACTGTTGTAGACAATATGTAAATAAAGTAGTTATAGGCCTGAAATGCCATCCTCAAAATAAAAATGCTTTTCTGAGTCTGGGTGTCATCATTTCTACTGGAAGCGCCGACGGCCAAAGACAGCACAAATCACACATCACATTTCATTAGTAAGTCGGCTGGTGATTCATTTTGTTTTACTCTCAGCTGTTCTGGGAATTTGTAATGCTCCAAAAGATCAGAAGGAAAATATAATTAGGATGCAGTTTGTTGTACGTGAGCCCATTGAGTTCATAGTATCTAGAGAGAATGTTTCCAAATTTAGATAATATTGTAATTGTTGAATATTGAGTAAAATAGCTGAGTACCATTGCTTGACCATTTGGGCTTTGATGTAAGTAACTGTCCAAATAGTAACATAAAATAGGCATAATAATTATATTTTCAACACCACACATTAAAAACGATTTTAGTTTGAACTGGCAGACCAGAATTGTAATTTTCATCCTTTCACCAAATATTAACTTCTATCTTAGTGTTTATTATTTGTGATGGTCAGATGGTATAGTGTCACGTTTTTATGTTAGTGTTGTGATATTACGGTTGAACTTTTTAATACTGATAGTTCTGACAGAATGCTCTGAGAGCCGTGTGCTCGTTTTATCACTTAAAATGGCCATGATCCAGTTTTGAGTAACAGTGTGTGCGGGTTTTTTGACTTGGGTTTTTAACAGCAGTGTGTCAGCAGTGTAACCTCAACCACAATCATGTTTTACCAAATTGTCTGAAATTGGTCGACGTTTAAACCAGCTCAAAGTAGCCTACATTTAGAATTGGGGTTTTTCAGAGCCCCGCTGTCTTCCCAAAAAAACATGACTTTTTAAGATAAGCTGCTCAAAACTCGTCTGTGCTTAAATAAAATTTCAAAACTTATGAAACAATTTAAGAGAAGAAACGAAGAGGGCAATGACAGGGACATTAGCAATTAAGTAGGCCTAAATACACTATTTAGGCTAACAGTTCCTAAACACTTTTGCTATGTAAAAGAAAGTTTAGCGTTAAAAATGTAGCCCAGCATGGCAGAAATCAGAAACACTGCCAATCCTACAAACAACAACAACAACCCAACAACACCATTGACTGTGTGCACGTAAGGTGTAATTGTCAAATTGCCAAGCTTTAGCGTTAGTATTTAGACACAAACACATTTTATGAACACGCTTTGGTCCTTTGATAAAGTATTCTCCTAATTTCACAACAAAAATACAAGCCAAAATTTACCAGAACACCAAAGACCAACAAAAGGTGCTTTCAGTCGGCCAACACACCTGCTCTGAATGAATGTGTGCAAATGCTTGAATGAGGGATTTAGATACGCGCCATGATTCGCGCGGGTTTTCTTGGCGGGAACGTAACTGGGCTCTTTTTCTTTTGTTTCCGGCAAACTGGCAAGACTAGTGCACTGTTGCCCCTGCTGGTCAGGTGAGTATTACATAAAGCAGCTTTTGCAACGTGCAACATACTGGAGGAGAAAATCAACTATGTTACCGTTCTATTATTTTTAACTTTCTATTTTTACAATTCCGTAAAATAGAACATAAACTTTGATGATATTAATAGGCTATGTTTGTACCATAATGTAAAATAGCCTAACCCTATATCTTTCTCTGAGGTAAAAGCTCCTCAATTGAAACAAAAGCCCTCCACCAGGCCTAAATTATGTAGGCTACATGTGTGACCAGGCAAGCCTAAGTAGCTTTTTATTCAGGCTATTTTTAATTGCAAAAACATTCTAAATCGTTAAGTTTTATTTTGGGGAAAATGTTACAAGAATTCAGGCGTAAGTAGCTACTTTTACTTTTATTCTACCAACTAATGTGAAAAATCTTTAAAAAGTCTAGTCATGACTGTCATCGCATGGTCGAGTGTTGCCAGGCTACAGTCGTCTTGGAAACAGAGGTGGGTTTTTTGTGTTATATTTTTGAATGCACGGCTTACATTTACATGCTCAAATATGCACAACCAATGTATTTTCCAGGCATGAAAGTAAAGTTGAAATTCAATTGCAGAGGCTCACATATCCACTGTACCGTCGGCACTTCCTCCCACTGCAGCCGCCCACGCGCGGGCACACACTCATCATCACAGGTTGTTAAAGCCATGATTGAAAGTCTTATGAAAAACCCCTATAATAGAACTGAAATGAATCAAATTGTGCCATGCAGTGAGTCATTCCCTTGGCTGAGAAATAACTGGAACAATTTAAAGGTTAATTTGGAATTGTTAGAGCATGAGCTCCTCTAGTGACAACATCTCTGCGGTACAAATCTCAATTACAAGCTTCTTTTGCTTTTTGATTAAAGTTGAAAGTTTGTTTCTTTTTTCCCTAAAATACCTGATTCATCTCCCTTTCTGAACCTGGTGTACAAAGTAGTTTTAAACACTAGATGTAATTTTATTGGACCTTGCCAATTCCATTTTTTATTTTGTGGGAGGTAATTTATGTGGTCTATCAAAGAAGCTATCGTAAACAATGAATGCAAACCACGCTTGCTCGTTACCACTGACATGCTTCATGTGCTGCGGGGGATCTTTCAGAGTAAATAGTTTGAGGGCAATGGCCTTATCACCACCCTACAAAATATAAAATATAACCCAACACAAGAGCTAGTAGATTTTTGTAATTTATTTTTTTATGGAATGCAGTAAGTAACAAAGTAAATGAAGACGTGAAGCAGTTAGATGGTCAAAGGTAAAAACACAAGTGAAGATGGGATGACACCTTAAAGTTAGAAGAGTTTCACTCAGATACTACAGGCTTGGAGCTTTTTGTCGGCAATCTTTAGCGACACCCAGGTATTGAGCATGGACGCCCTGAGCTTGCACCAAACCAGGTGATTGGTCAGTCCAAAGATCTGTGCAGCAAACTGAGCAGCAGCATCAGGAGAAAGGATGGTGGAGCAGCCAAGACCTAAGACAACACACAGCATGTTATAGGTATAGCATAGGAGTAACTTCTACCACTCACAAGATCATTTCTAGAAAATTCACAGCTAAATGAAATAATGTAAAATACTTACACTATAGCCTCAGACACGTTATGTCATTACTCTCGTGTAAATGTATTTTAATTAAGGTAAATACTTTAAAAACTTTTATTAACTTTGATGTGATGTGCAGTTCAGTAGTTTTTTTTCACATGGATCATATGCTAAATTACAGTAACAAGCATTTCTAATGAATAACCCAAGCGTTTTTCCTAACCTTAGCCTAAACATACCTGACTCTGGGTCTACACAGCAACACTTAACGATAAAATACACATCTCTGTAGAACATTGTGCTAACCAGAAAAAAATATCGGTCTGATATTTGTGAAAAACACATTTTGTTTTTCTTCCTCAAAAGTCGTAATAATCTGTTCACAAAACATCATATGCACGGTTGTCTGGTCACCCACACCAGTGTTTTGTTATCTTTTGTTTGGTATAGTGAATAAGTGAACGCTATACAGAGCATTGGATCTTCAATTTTGTGTTCAGAGACAAAAGATCCACATGAGATTATGTATGCAAAGTCAATAGTAAAGCATCTTAAAGTAATAACTAATGAAAAATTTTGAGGACTGTGAGTGTAGGTCATGTGACGAGGGACCTACACCTCATTGCAGTTCTGCAGCCAGACCTTTGTTATTCATGTCAATATTGTGTTCTCTAGTGGCAGTGGTATAATCTACATATAGTCCCAGTGAATATACTGTCTGTACATGTGACCAATTTCTTGTGTTTATAAGCCTGTTCTGCCCACTGTCTCTCGTAAGTAGCCGAATAGAATCATGAGTAGTACCACTTGGCATTCGAAGAGACGACCACACGTCCTGAGCTCCCCAGTCTGGGGTGAGAGGAGGACAGTTGATCACAGGAAAAGCTGTGTTTCCAGACATGACAGGACCAAGACCGTTACTTCTGCCGCTACAGCCACGAACACAGTGGGCACGCCATCACCTAAGAAACAAATTTTATGTGACATCCTGGCTTTTGTGGCTTTAACTTAAAAAATAAATGGGCACAAACCTTCATATTCAGCCTTAATACGGAGCGTCTCATCTGGGCCTTTGTGTGCAGAAGTCACTCTCAAAATGCAGGGAAGGCCATAGGAAGTGCAAGCCTTTTTGATTTTTTCACAGTGAGCCATGTCTGAAGTGGAGCCCATTAAGACGACCACTCTGCCATTAGTTTGGGACTCATGCAGAAGCTGAAATAATACATTTGAAAGTATTAAAGGAGACATTTTCCACAATGATTTTCTCATCATTATATTTTTATAGTTGTTATTTTGGTTGACTTATTAGTTTTACATTGTCCTGCAACTGAGGCCCTACCACCTATCCCCACCCACACTCTTGGACTTTAAAAAAATTGTCATTTTTAAGTCTTATGGTGATAAAAGGTTATGTAAACAAAATATAAACAAAAAAAAATGTTTTGTACATTTTATTTTTAGTTACAACACTTTCATCATACCTGAACTCTCTCTGCAACCCACTCAAAGTTTCTCTTCACCATTTGCATTGCTTCAGGTGTAACTTCCTTGAGATCTCGATACACCTAAAAAAAAAGAGAGAGAGAGAGGAAGAGGGACTAAGTAAGGTACAACCCAATTAAATAAAACAAATGTAAAAATGTGCCATGCGTACCTGCTTGTCCTTCTGTTGGCTTCTATCACCGGACGGCCACAACCTCCAGGAGTCATTGTCAATTACATCTGCCAGCACAATCTCCTGAGTTTTTACATTCACACCAAACTCGATCTGAAAACAAGAATGAATAAATAAATACGTATATGAAATTACACCACTGAACAGAAGAAGTGTCTAGTAATGCATAACATAAATCGCATTATAAACTCAACTGGCTGACTAAAAAGACTTTCAAAACTATTCAATCTGTCTATGATGTATGCATTACTACTGATAAACAGCAGAGGGCAGTGTTGCGCAGCTCACCTTCATATCCACTAAAGTGCAGTCCTGAGTCGCCCAGGCCTTCTCCAGAATCTCAAAAATTGCCACAGTGCTGCGACTCATGATGTCCACTTCACATTTGCCGATAACGAGTCCAGCCAGGTTGAAGTTAGCTGCAAGAATCTGCTCCTCTGACCACTGAGGATCATTGTTGGCATCATCCTTTAAAACAGACAAACCTGATGTATTAAATGTTCTAGTATTTTAATAATAATAATTTTACTTTGGCAGTTTTTAAAGTGTGTCATAAAGCATGCGTTTCCACATTAAAAATTTAGTGGAGTTAAGAGAAGACAAAAATCAAATCAATTTAGCCTGATATACTAATGATGTCTGGATGATTAAAGCTGGGGCAAATAACTTTTTTTTTTTTTAGTAAATGAGTACATTCTGTGTTTTCGAATGAAAAGTATATGATAAATGCAGAGCTTTGTGAAAAAACGAGACCACTGAGTACTGTCGGAATTGAATAATGAAGAATTTCAGTTCTCAACAGGAGCCTAATGCAGCGCTGTGATTGGCTGTGCTCGGGTGGTCCGCTCCAGTTTCATTTTGTTGTTTGTAAAAAGAAGTTTTTAATCCATAGCCACAACCAAACGAACACGGAGGAAGTAGTTAGATTTAAAACACACAGAGGAAGTAGATTTAAAACCTAAATTGTATTTGCTGTGTGAAACACAGCATCCATCTTTAATTAATCTAAAACCGGGCAGAAGCTCTACTCAGAGATCTACTCATGACAAATCTGAAAATTGTGTTTTCTGAGGTTCAAAGTGGAAAGAATAGTATCTCACAGACTGAACTCCAGCTCCAGAGTTTTTGATGATTAAAACATGATTATAAATAAAGTGACTACATGTCTTTTACACCACTGACAAAAGAGCACTGATGAGGATATTAAATGTAGAAAAAATACCTTGAAGAACATCTCCATCTTGAGAGGAGAAAAGCGGTAGCCTTCCTTCACTCCTGGATTTCTTTTGAGGAATGAACCTGTTGCTATACGTCGACAGACCCACTCAATAGGAATCATTTCACAATGCGCTGCAATAAACGCTGTGTCCGAGTGCTGTTTTACAAAGGCAGTTTTTATACCTGAAAATATAAAACATTCAATATCAATTGTCTATCTTTTGCTAATGTAAGGTGCAAGTAGAAAATAGACCATTAGCCGTCAGCTGCTTCACTGTCAGGGCCATGAATTAGTCACATCTTTCTGATTGAAAGCAGCAAGTCACAAGTTTGTAGATTGTAAGTCGGCTGACACACGTTTGTGAGCGACATGTGAGGCAAGTTAGCATTTTCAATTAAAATGTGAGTCCTCAGGTCATTTGACGTCAGTAATTAGGAACAACATGGAAGTCAGCTCATGTGTGGTCTTTTGAAAGTTAAAACATTTTTTGTGATGAAAACATTTCCAGAGTTATCTTATGCAGTATCAAAAGTAAATAGGCTAAAGGTTGTATTTGTTCAAAAGTGTGACCTCAATCCCCTCACGACCCTTATCAAAGGTTATGCAGGAGTTGGGACACAAGTCGGATACTGCAATGATTAATCGACTCATTTTGACTTGTCGACTATTAAAGAAAACAACCGCAGGCCTATTTTGATTATTGTAATCATTAAATGCACAATAGGAACAATTTCTGATTTTAATATACAGTGTAATAGGCTACACTTTATTTGTATAAATTTTCTATTTAGAAGCAGTCAGTCATGTTTCAGACTTTTATCTGCAGCTTTTTTGTAAACTGTAATCAACAACTGAAATAAAACATTCTCTCTCTCGTGAAAACCTTTGGGCGATATTTTGATGCCTTTAAAAACATTTTAAAAACACATGCGTACCGAACATACTACGTCAATCTTTCCACAAGCATTTATCAAGAGAGACTTGGAATGGCAACAGACTTTTAAAAAGTATGAATTTTAATATTAGTTTTTATTTGTATTATTTTATAATTAAATATTTTAAGTTTTGGACCATAGTAAATTATTTTTAAGGTTTTTGGACAAAGCCATCATTAACCCAACAAAATACAACGGTAATACTGTGTAACTGACATTGCACTTCTATTTAAGTGATAATTTAATCATTTATCATTTAATCACAGCTACATTATGGATAATTCAAATATTTGTCAACTAATTTATTAATTGTAATAGTAACTGATTTTTTTTATTATAAAACAAAATGAAACTAGAATGTGTTTTCATAAAGTTTTTTTTTTAAATCTTAAGCAGCATCTCTCGACCTTTATACTGGTGTAAATTTTTAAAATATCTAATATTCATCAGCCTTTTGCAAAGCAAATAACCAATCAAATAATCACCTAAAAAGTAATTGACAACCAAAGTAATACTTGCAACCCTAAAAAAAAAAAAGATTGATTTTCTTCACTGCCTAGAAGTGATCAATTAAGACATTGCTATATCTGGATTTAAATAAGCTTCGGTGAGTCGTGTTCAATAGAATGATAGTTTGCCTGATAAAATAATCAAATGCAATTTCTGATTAGTATTGAGATAATCATTTAAATGCTATATGCATATCACTATATCTAGTGATATGCAATTTATGTCTTATTAAAGAGGTCACATCTTTGGAGAATTGACCATGTCAATAAACTGAAAATTAACAAAGTAAACAATGTAGTGCATAATAAATATTATTATTTTGTTTATCTATGATTCAGTATTAACAGTCTTCAATGCAGAAAATGGTTATGTATAAAAGGAAATTAATGTTGTTTATGAATGATGATACTTTGCAATTTGCCTGTTATTCGATTTATTTTATTAGATGTGCAGCTCTAGTTTCCCTGCCACCAAATAGAAAAATAACTTTGCTACTAATGAAAATCCATGAATCTTATTTGGAGCCCACGAGGTCTCATTGTCAAAGTGGTTAGTTACATAACGTGTTAGATGAAGCATGGCGTGACTGCATGATAATATAAAAAATCCGAATGCCTACTTGTGAAAAATGTGTTTTGATGACAAGTTAAAATGTATACTTTTTGCACAGTACAGTTATACACAGTGTAGCTGATGCTTATTTTATGACTGTCACATTGTCTCACCAGATTCCTGCAGCAGCTTAAACACAGAGCTCGTAGTCTTGTTGGCGATGGCAGCTTTCCCCTCCATCTGGTCCTTCCTCACCGCATTCCCAGCCGTAATTTGGTCCTTGGATTGAACCAAGACCTGTCCGGGTTGATCCACTAGCTCAAAAATCTGCTTCGTCTTTCCCTCGTTCAGCTTTTGTCCAACTTTCAACTCTAAAAACACATGTGTACGTTACAGAAAGTCACTAAATAACAACAAAAACGTGGTAAAGTGAGAATTATTTACCTGCCGAGGGTGCCATGGCTGCCTGAAAGAGTCCGAGATCCTAAAAGTAGGAAATAAACGGAATTAAAACTTTTGGGAGAAGTTGGGAGAGATACCGATGCTGCAAAAGCGTGCAGTCCTAAAAGAGGGAAGTGGAGTATTCTTACGTGCTCTGTCAACCAATCAGATAGCTCTACCTGACGAGAATAACCAATCAAACAGTGCGTCCTCTACCACGTGACGCGGAGGAGATGCGCCCACCCATCCGTCAAATATTTGTGCGAGGATGAGTAACTTTTTCGTGTTTATTGCCAACTACTCGCATTTTCTTCTTGACGAACACTTAGATTAAATCATTTAGATGAAAAAGAGTAAATATATTGCTTAACAAATACATTCCGGAGTGCTTGTTATCCCTAAAGAAGACCACGTGCTATTGATTACAAGATTGATTTACGCGCTGTACCACAACTTCTGGTAAATCTGCCATATTTTCTCTTCCATCTAAGACATTGTAGTTTTTATTGCCTGAACTGCTCAAGGAGATTCGGAAAAGGATGTCACAGTTGTTTTTGTAGTTTTAATAAGTCGCGTTTTTGCACAAAGTTGCCAGCACGTGGTGGGAGAAGAAAAGCCTGGAGAGGAGTGACGCACGGAGGAAAAGTACCAGACGCACGCCGCTGCTGGAGATGGAGTTTGAAGAGTCTGGGATCGGGGAAGAATGCGGAGTTTTCGGGTGTGTGGCAGCCGGAGAGTGGCCCACTCAGCTGGAGGTCGCGCAGATCCTGACACTGGGTCTTGTAGCTTTGCAGCACAGGTAAATCACTTAGCCTGTGTAGAGTTTTAAACTTCCTATGTTGGTGCATTTAGTCATGTTAAAAAAAAATACTATCATACACGTGTGAGCAATCTTATATTAAGCTACATCTTTACATGTCATGAAGAAGGAGTTTTAAAAGTAACAGTTACTTAATAATGCAGTACAGTTATTTAGCTTTATCCTGTTTAGTTGAGATTGCCATAAAATTGCTTCAATTTATATGTAGGCTATATCCTTAATGACTTTTAGGTGGAACAGAAAGTTTTTTGTTGTGTTTATCATATGCAAATGAATTATATCACATTTCCTAATAATTCTTTGAAATGATTATTAGATTTAGTTCTAAAGACTGGCACCCAAAGTTATAATGTTGCAGCGTTACACAATTGGTGAAATGTCAGAAAAAAACAACATTTGTAATGTTTTGTAAGATCCTACTAATTATATTAAACAAACAAAACAACATAAAAAATCCATACTGGTAAACTGTTTACATTTGGGGGCTAGTATAACCTTTGGCCAGTAGAAAACGAGGCTGCCTTGTTACCTGTTGGCTTGGTGGCCTGTAAATCTATATTCCAAAATTGACCAGCAGCTGCTAGATTTGTCTTTTCTCAGAGAATCCAGCCTAGTATCTTTAAAATGTTATAATGTATATAACTTTTGAAAATGTCACAAATTACTTTTGCCATCTCACACCATAATTTTTGTTTCCACTTCACATCAAAGATAAAACACTGTATCAGAATTTTCTTTGGTGGGATTCATTTACCTGAGTGTCTTGAGACGTATCAGAAGAGGCCATTGAATGAACTGAATTTATTTTTATTATGGGAAAATGGCCTTGTTCTTCTTTGAAACAATCCTCCCTCTGGACAGTGACCCCAGTGTTCATTCGTTTTCCTGATAAAGATTGGGCTGTGGGAGCTGAAAGATAAAGACAAAATGTATCATCATCATAGGCTTAGCATTTAATTTTAGAAAAAATGTTTTGTAAGGTGAGACACTACAGACAAAACTTGCTGACTTTCTTGTGTAAATCTCAAAAAAGGTACAATTTCCTCTTATAGAGTTTTTTTTATTTCATTGAATCCACTGCATGTGACATTGTAACTTCAAAGGTGATTTTCTTCATGCTTTTTTTCTACAGAGCCATAAAGATTACTCCCTAAACGACCTCCTACACAGCAAATTTTACATTCTTGAACTGAACAAGACTTTTAAGGAATTTATTGAAGGACTTGGTGGTATTTATTCCGGGTTCTTACAGATATTAACTTAGACTACTCCAAAAAAATAAATACATTCCCAACATTTACACTACTACACATACGTTTCAATCAAGTATTTGCTTTCATTAATATGTCAAGTCAACAACGTTTATTGAATTAGCTTTTTATATTTTTAATTTGGAAGCTAGCAGTATGTGATTTTTTTTTTGTTTACACACTCAACATTTCTATATAAAAACAGGACAATAGGAAAAAATTGTAATGCAAGTTTTGTCTTAAATTTAGGTGAGTAATCTACAGCAAAAAATAGTGGATATGGTCACCACTCCCCCTGCCTGAGGTTCAGATCAACTCTACAATGTACCTGGCAATCAGATTAGTTTATTTGCATGACGCACATGATACAAAGAAGCTGATAGGTCGTCTGTCATTTAGACCAAAATCCAACTTGGAATCTTAAAAATTGTTCTTTGATTCTATATTTTTAGGTTCCACGTGATGTTTTTTTCCATATTTCCATTTTTTTTTTTTTCTCAGCCATGTTGGTTTTCATACAGGAGACGTTGCGTGTCCTGATTGACTTACAGTTTTCTCAACTGCTTTGACACACTTGTCCATTCTAAAAGTTAATTTGCAAAACAGCTCACACAGAATCCTAAACGGAGCTTCAGTTTCTCAAAACTCAATTTCGTCTCTAGCTAAATTTAGTTTTACATTCAAAACAGTTAATTTACCCTCAGAAGCAAGTTTTATCATCAAAACTCTCACACATTCTTCAGGTGTTCTCATGTGTTTCATCATTCATTTGACTCTTTAGCTCAGAAGCTTTAGTTCTGATCTCAGACACAAAATCACAAAGGTTCAGTTCAGTTGTCATTGGGATTCACACTTCACACAAAGATTTGTATCTGAATAAGTTGTGTTTTATCTTACTGGGCAAGAAAAACCAAGATGAAAAATACACATTTACTGTAAATTTTGAATTGTGAAATATATTTTATATATTTATATAGTTACTTTTTGCTAAAGATAGTTCAGAGACGCCAAACAGAAACACAATGTCTCTGTGACAAACCATTTATATCAACATGTTTTCTGCTCAGACATTGTCCTGTTTGATTCATGTGTTCATTCTTTGTTGTTTAATCTTTCTGCTCATGTGATTTTAGATTTTGCTGTGATGTGTGAGTTTGTAGATAAAAACTAACAGTGTTATGACAAAGGTTCTTTACCACCTGTGAACAGGTCTGTAGTGCTGGAGAAACAAACTAAACTCACTGAACATGAGAGTTTATAAATGAGAGCTGTGTGAGCTGTTCTGAGAAAGAGTCTGAAAACTGTGAGAATGAATGAAAATTGTGGCAAATGTTCTGTGTATCTCAACCTTTCTTCAGATAAATGTTGGAAACAAGTGATCAAACTAAACCAAGTTTCAAAAATGTGTCAAGCGATTGAGAAAAACTGTAATCTGTCGATCACGCCCACTGAAATTCAATAGAGGACACGATTTTCCAGGCAACAGTAGAAGTTTCACATTGATGTCTCTAAATTTAAGATTTGTTCCTATTTGCCTGTGTCTCTTCTTAACTGACCCAAATTGGTTGTAGATAAATCATTAGAACAAACTTTTGCTGATAAGATGCAGTGCTGAGTAGTTCTATGTGCAGTTTTAACCGTAGCTTCACTTGTAAACCGCGTTGTTGGTCTATGTCAGCATCATGAGACCGAGTGACTAGACAGTCACTGAGGCCAATTGTTGTCATGTGACAAAGTGATAATAGAAATCAAACCTTTCCTCTTCTGCCCACGATGTGTCGAAGGAACATGGATTCTGTCTGGTCTTTCCTCCGACTGGACTGTAGATAAAAACAAATATAGCATTATTAAAAGGTTAAAAACTATAAATGATGTCTACACTAAAAGTAATGTGCTCCTAAACAAAAGTTATTATGAGCAGGTTTAGATAAAGCCTCAATTAGGGCTGAGCGATATTTTGATAAAAATCAAACTGATATAATTCTGGTGACAATTTTCTGTTTTAGTTAAATCTTTATTTTGTGATTCACAATTTAATACAGCTGTGGGTTGCAAGTATCTTTACTACTTTCAGTTACTTCAATATTTGATTAGTTGCGGTTAATCCATTTAACTTTCTGCAGTGTTAGTTAATACTTAATTTCAATGCCTTTTGAAATACAAGTATACTGGCTTCCTTGTTGCAAGACAATTTACTAGTTCTCTGTAGGTTTTGGTGCTCAGTTATTAGGTCAGTTTGCTTAGGAATGTGACCAAAGTTCACAGGTTTGCCCAATTGGGTTTCACCCCTCGGCCTCTTTGAACTGTGTGACTGAAGTTCTTGACTTTTAACATTGTGGGGAGGAATTTCAAGATGCAGATCGTAGGCACATTACTCTCACACGGGCTGCAGTACAACTATGATGCATGCTTTGTGGGTTCCTTCGGACTTGAGCACCCTCAGTTTAGAATCCCAAGTACAAGAACCAGAAAAAAAGGTTTATAAAGCACTTATGACAGTCATGTGTTTCCAACATCAGGAATTGAGTTGGGCTCCAGCTACTGACTGCAAAGGAAAATAGCGTTTTGAATGAACTCGCCTGCAATTATGGTGGTGTTGTTGTTGTTTTTTTTTTTTTCTTGTTCAGCTCACGTTTCTGTCTGTTTACTCGACTAATCAATCATTCAAGCATGTCTCTTTAGTAGACCAAGTCAAGAACAGCTCTTACTTGAGTAGCAACACTTCGGTAGTAACGCTCTCTATCGGCAGTAGAATTTTTTGTTCTGCGTTTCTGGCTTCTAGGGGACTAAGAGAAACACTAGTACCACCACACCACTGCCAAAAATAATTACAACCATGTGTTCACACAAGAGCCCACCATCTCCAGACAACACGGGGACCTGGGTTAGAGTATGTTTGGGGGCAACTCTTTATCATATCCCATTTGTTCCCATTGTTTTTGTTTGCCTTGTCCTGGTTTCTGTGTAAACTTAACATCTCAGATCAGTCTTTGTGCTTTGGCAGTTTTAATTCCCATTTATCAGAAAAAAATGCAGATTATTGCTGATTCTTGACACCAAACAACAGTAAAATCTTGAGACTAGAATAATTACGTGTTTATTATATTTTAGGGGACCCTCTTCAACTTGGAACCGTTTGCCTTTGCCTCATTTGCCTCTTTATTGTGGCAGTTCAGGTTCTAGTTCACACTGTTTTCTTACCAGTTTGATTAGCCTGCTTGCTCACAGCATTCTCCCTGCTTGTGTGTTTCTTCTGCTCCTGAGTGTTGGATGGAAGTTCAAATTTCACGGCGAGACCAGTTTCAGACCTGCTTTCTGTTTGCGCCGCCACAGATGTGCCAGTGAGTTCATTCTCTTTGGGCAAATACGCATCCGAGTGGTCATCATTGTCCAAAGTAGGAATCTGTGCCATGTCCAGGCTGTAGTCCATGTGCGACGCAGTATCTCGCGGTGAACTGCTGCTGTTTTTGGGACGATTCATAATGGCGTCTAGCTCCTCGTAGAAGCGCATGAGGTGCCTGGGGTCTGACTTCTCCGTCCTGCTCCTCTGTAGTGACCGGTAAAGGTATTTGAGGTTCTTGTATTTGGTGTGACATTGTTTCCAGTCGCGCTCGATGCCCTGCTGCATGAGTAAGTTTGAGATCTGGATGAAAATGTCCCTCTTTCTCGTGGAGCTTTCCAGTTGTGATCGGACGCGCTCGTCGGACCACACCTGGATGAGAGCGCGTACTTCCTGGTCACTCCAGTTACGGCCTGTGTCTGAAATGGTCACAACCTGGATTTGGTCTGGGGTCAATGCATCTGAAATGTGACAAAACAGATTAGTGAAGCTTGAAACATAAAAATAATTCTGTTAATTAGTTGTAATAGTTTATACATGTCTTTACCTGTTCCTTTCCAGTCGCCTGTATCCATCTCTCCATCACCATCGTACTCATCACTGTTGTCGTCTATTAAAAATAAATTGCATAAGAAAAAGTTCCCAGTTTAAAGTGCAGATAAAGGCTGCATAACATAACTATTTTAGTGGTGTGCAATTTGTCAAAGTGACGATGTGGAACTCTCTTGAGGTACAGCACCACTAGCGACATCCCATGATTTAAATGTTTATTTTATTGAGTGACTTTCATTTATCAGTAAAGTCAGCTTTCAGCGGGACAGGGAGAGGGACATGCTTTTACTTCTAGAGGAAACCGGAACACCCGGTGTAGACAGGCCTTGTATGAAACCCAGGATCTTCTTGCTATGAGGTGAGAGCGCTAACTGCTACTACACCATCATATTAAAGACAAAGTTACATTCTTGACAGTAATTGGTAAATTGTAAGCCTAATTCTGAATATTATAGCTAAAGAAAAATGACATGCATTTTATAAACAATCAGATGTTTGCTCATCCAGGACAGAAAAATAAATTAGATTTTGGTTAGATGCAGGTCAACTTGTGTTGTAATCACATCGTATTGTAATGTTTTTAGTCCAGCAAAAAAAAAAAAATCTATTTAAAAAAAAAAAAACTTGTCTTTGTTCAGGTTGATTATTTGGCTAATAAGCTACACTGTGTGCCTTTGACTGGTGCCAGAGTCAGGGCTAAACATGGACTGACCTACTGGTGTCAAAAATCTGTCTAGCAGCATATACAGTAGCTGAAAGGAATTTGTTTCTCTTACCATTTAATATTTTGTAATTATATCTAAAAGTTTACAGTTTAGATGTTGGCCAGAACTCTCTTGAATTGTAATATTATTGTTTAATACAAGTAGTGATGCATCAATCCGATACTGGGATTGAATATCGGCAATGATAAAATTTTGCTGGATGAGGTACTGTTCCCATAATATGGATTCAGCTAATATCATGTTTGTGCCCTCATTTGATCAACCTTGAGATTATTTACTGGCTAATGCTGACTCATAATTTCTAATAAAGTTTGAATTGTATTCACATAAAGTTATTAAGTTGTTTTTCCATGCATTACATCACAGTTAGTTAACACTATGACCCATTTTCCAACAAAAAACATGTGTTTTAAAAAGAAAAAAAGCTGTTTTCAGTCCTTACTCTGGTATCAATCAATATCTGGTATCTGCAGATAGACCCACAGTATCGTAATTGGAATCTGAACTAAAAAAAATTGAATCGGTGTATCCCTAATTACTAGTCATTGGGATTTCCCAAATGATATGAAAAAAAAAAAACTCCACTAAGATTTCACTACCATTGAAAAGCTTACCATCTATTTCAATGACATGCTCGTTTTCGAGGCCTGATGTGTTCAGCGTTGCCATTTCTCCATCAAACACTCTCTTCTGCATGTCCTGTGAACCTCTTTCCAGCCCATGGTCAAGTAGTATGGCCTCCACCTCCTCAAAAACTTCATGTATTTATTTGGCCCGTTACGCTGCCACTGCCACTTGCATCCAGCGTCGTCTTCACAGTTTTGTAGTCGTACTTAAGGTTTTTGTATTTGGTGCGGCACTGCTTCCAATTGCGTACAATCCCAAAGTTTTTCTCCATCAGCCGGGACATCTCCTGGAAGATGGTCTTGTTGCGTAGCGTACATTTGAGGCGCTCGCGGATGTTTTTGTCGGCCCAAACGCACAGAAGCGCTCTCACCTCGTCATCTGACCAGTGTCGACCGCCTTCTTCAGGAGCTTCAGCGTTAAAGGCAGTGCACGATGGACAATTACCTTCATTCCTGATAAAAGATCAAATAGTTAAGTATTGGGAGTTGGGCTGCAAATCTGTATTTGTTTAGTTGATTAATCAGACAAATATGTAAAATCTACTTTTCTGATTTGTAAACAGTTAGTGTTCTCTCATAATTTACTCAAATTGTATTTGGATTTATTCAGGCTTGTTTGAGTAATCTTGTATTATCCTACGTGGAAAAAAAGTCAAATTCCGATTAAAACACGTGGTGCAAAGTCATGTAGTCACTTTCCAACAAAAAAATGTCAGCTGTCTCTTCGCACACATACCAGTGATTGGTTGTGTGAAACTTGGAGGGCAAAGCAAAAATGAAATCTGATGCACTCTGTTTTTAGAAAAATATAAAAGTACTTTATTTTTGGCCTCCTTCAAGACAGCACTCGTGGTAGTTCACGAGCCATAGCTTTGAGAGCCCTGCTATAGGCTACACATGTGCA
Organism: Mugilogobius chulae; assembly: GCA_038363315.1. NCBI lineage: Eukaryota > Metazoa > Chordata > Actinopteri > Gobiiformes > Gobiidae > Mugilogobius > Mugilogobius chulae. The sequence continues at coordinate 30,620,960 of CM076412.1, forward strand.
GAGGTTGGCAGAGTAGAGAAAAATGTATTCATTTTAAAGAATAAAGTTGTGTGAAAATAAAAAGCAAGTACAAAGTAGGGGTTCTGGAAAATACTCAAATTATAGTAAAAAAAAAAGTTACCAGTTAGTACCAAAAATCTTAAATTAAATAAGCAATTAGTAGCCTTCTATTTGAATTGTGAATTGCTTGAGTAAAAGTAAAAGTAAGCTGCTTGGTTTGAAAAGTAAAATGTCTTTAGAAAGTTACTCAAGTAAATGTAGCTGAGTAAATGTAACTACCAACCTAACATTAACTATTGTCAATAATATTTGTGTTTGATCCAAGGCCTCGTGTTTTGCTTAAATGTATTATTTTAAGTTTTATAATATTAATAAACTTGAGTACATAATCCAATGTGTTTAATGAGTTTTGTGTTCAGTGAGGAGTAAAACTAAGTTTCCTCAGGTTTTGGTGTGGATAAACTGTGACTCTTTACCTTCTTGTACTTGTGAGTGGAACATTCCTCTGGCGCTGGCCTCTGCATGCTCTTCATCCCAGTCTTCCTTCATTGATGTGGGGTCCATCCTGAGCCTCTCTAGGTTGTAGTCTTGCTCTGGCTCCCTCTCTTTGGTGCAGTGCAGTCCTAGGATCCTGCACTGGGCCTGGCACTCCCTCCAGCCGCGTAGCACCCTGAGCCTCCTCAGAGCCTCTGAGAGCAGCTCGTATGTGGCTCTGCTCTCCTCTCTGGGCCCTAACTCGCTCCACACTTTCATCAGAGCCAGTACTTCAGCCTCTGCCCACTGCACTGTGCTCTCCACCGGGCCACTGTCACCTCCTCTTTGTTTCTGTGCTGTCTTCTCCATGTCTGAGCTGACCTCAAATGAAACGCTTGCTTTGCTTTTCTGTCTTTTGCACCATCCCCCGTCTGGCACTGCTGCCTCGTTCCCTAGGCAACCAGGCGGCTAAGCCCGTTAGCTACGCCTCTGTTCCTGAGAGCTGCCTTATGACTGGCTTAAGCTGTGTGCTGTGGGGGAGGGGCCGGCTGTAATTTGAGAAGCAGCTTGGTGAGTAGACTGAGAAACTGCAGCAATATGGCAGCTCAGAGTGAAAAACAAGTGGCTTGTTTTACAGATTTAGTCAGAGCTTCTTAAACCACAGCATAGACTGTTGATGTGCTCCAATCTGGTTGTTTAGCCATTCTAATGTAAGTTTTGTTGACTGGGCATTAATCTTGAAATACACATCTTTGCTTTGCACAGTTGGAACATTTGGGTTTTTAGATATTTCTCTTCTGTTCCTCTCTACCATCCCCCACACGGCTCTGCCTCTTGAGCAGGAAACCAGCCAGCCTTATTACATCATCTGTCTTTTAGGACAAAAAATGATGTCTAACTGGCTTAAGCTGTATAGTGTAGCAATTTTACCAACAATTAGTTTTTTCACAATTTAGCCCATTTTAAAAATGTATGTATGACTTATTGGCCTGCTGGCAATAAGGGTGAAGTTACTGGGGTCAGTAGATACAGATACAAACCCATGGCACCGCGGGTGTCCATATAAAGACTGGCATATATGCCAGATCCACTCAGAATGTAGAGTTATGCTTAAAGAGAAACTCACCCCTAAACTCCACCCACAAACACATTTCAAACACAGCAAACTCATTGAAAAGCATTGGGAAAAGGACAAAGGAAGGGCTCAGAGAGGAGAGCAGCAGTGTGATTGGATTGACAGCAGGTGTCTGCAATTAGTGCTTCATTTTGAGTGGAAAATACACGCTGAGGTCACATAGAACCTGGAGCTGACATGAGAGACACAGCCAGTTTGTGTCTATTTTGACCTGATATCTGCTAATTTGATCAGTTTGCACTGAAAATGCCAAAAAATTACTGAACAGTAGACAATGCTATTTAAACACCACGTACATAGTTGAACAGCCAAAAAACTTATTTTAGGGTTTAGCTTCTCTTTAAAAGCAGAACTGTTTGCTAGGCACATGTTCTTCTTATACAATCAAGACTGAGTTATGTCCATTTAAATCTATCTGAAGTGAGTCAGTATAAAAATGTGTTAACAGTAGAGAAAAGTTTGAAGTTTAAAGGTAAGCTCACCCCCTAAACTCCACCCACAAACACATTTCAAACACAGCAAACTCATTGGCTGTTCCCAAGCCTAGGTACCTTGCCTTGCTTGGTCTGATCTGGGCGTGGCAAGGCTCGACATCATCCAAGTCATGTTCAATGTTCATGTCCTCCACAGCAGTGTCCTTGGTTTAGTTAGCATGTGGCTAATTTACCAAGGATACACAAGTGTATCCTTCGCTGCCTTGCTCTGGGGAATTTACCCATAATGCACCATGATCATTTAAGACGGAAAAATAAATGAAGTTTCAAAAGTGCTTAATATGTAAGTAGGCAAATATTATGCTTAGAAAATACTTCTCTTGTAAAACAAACACATTTTTAATAATCTTATTTTATTTAAGTCTTCCTCACAACATGAGCCCCTCCCTCATGTGTGTTCTGCTGCTTCATTATGTTCACTTGATGCAGCTGTGTCTGATTCCTCTGAAGTCTGTTCCATTAGCCGTCAGTTTGAGCTGAGAAAAGCCACTTGCTTTGGATTGGAAGGAACTGACTTTGAAGGAACTGGCTTTGTAGGCAAGGCAAGGCAAGGTACTAGGCTTTGAGAAACAGCCATTGAAAAGCATTGGGGAAAAAGGGAAAGGGGGGACTTGGAGAGGAGAGCAGCAGGGTGATTGGATTGACAGCAGGTGTCTGCAATTAGTTTCTCAATTCTGAATGGACAATGCACGCTGAGGTCACAGAGCACCTGGAGCTGACATTAGAGACACAGCCAGTTTGTGATATTTTGACCTGAAACATGCTAATTTGCTCCGTTTGCACTAAAAATGCCAAAAAATGACTTAAAACAGTAGACAATGCTATTTCAACACCATATACATAGTTAACAGCCAAAAAAAGTTATTTTTGGGTTTAGCGTCTCTTTAGCTTAGTGTTTTAGTTTTGGAAATAGGTTTTTATACTTTTAGGCTCGGGAAACATCTGTGGTTACCATTGAAATAATGGCAAATCCGCCATGTTTGTTGTCAGTTTAGCAGAACTTCAATAGGAATACATGAGACAAAACGATTTAAAAAAGTAAACAAAACAGCCGTGGAACAGCCCAATAAACTGCTGGGTCAGTACTGGTAAATTTATCTATCACTCTGTAGTGTCAGAATATGATTTAATAAACGCTATTTTCGGTATTTAACCATTTAAAATCTCCATTGGTTTAACATGGACCAACTGAACATTCTAAGGCTGTAGGATGTCATGTTACCGAGCCTAATAACCGCATGAATCTTCAGCTTGTTTTACACTACATCTTTAGGTCAGATTTGACAAGTCCGCTTCTTTATCGCGACTTTGGCTTGCTCACAAGCGGCACTTTCATAAATGACTTGTAGAATTGACTTTTGGCATATTTTCTTTTTGTTTCTTTCTTAATGTAAAAAAATATTACAATGTTTGTCAAAATCATTAAGACTCGCGAAAATGTTTATTATTTTAATAAAACAGCTTAAGTTGCTTGTTTTGGGCTTTTTTAAGGCTTGGTTGCTTCTTGCGCTCCAATAATCCGACAACACTGCTCCTGGTGTATTTCTTGTATTTTCTAGACTAGATATTATTAAATGGATATCCAGTTGTTTCTAACCACCAATGATAGCTTGGATTTTTTTTAGATTCTGTGTGACCACACCACATTCTAAGGACTATTAAAACAGATGGAGGGCAGCTAAAGTTAGTATGGTTTAAATTCAGTTTTCCATTGTAATACAGAAAGCTAAAAGTAGCCTACTATTGACACTATTTTGTCCCTCCCACTTTTCTAGGATGTGTACTTCCTATTTAGCTGCATTTAGCCTGTAGACTTCAGATGATGGTTTTATTTTAACTGTCATGACATATGTTTGAAATTGCCCCACAAGACAGACAGACAAACATGTAAACTACCGTAACAGAGCTAAACAGGAAGTGCAAATCCTAGAAAAGTGGGCGGGACAAAATAACGTCAATAGGATCTACATGATTTTTTTTTCTTTCTTAAAGTGTAAACAAACAGAAATAATTAATTTTAAGTCTACATGTTTCGCTCACTTACCTAATACTTGTCTGAGCCTCCAAAATGTTCATCACGATGTGTTTTAAGCTTTTTTCACAGCTGTTAGGAGCAAGACATGTCGGTATGCTAATGGTAGTTAGCCACAATGCTAATGAATGGTATGCTAACAACAACAGTCGAACATAGTGGAGTTTGTGAAGAAATGGGACATTATTAGATGTAGTCAGGACATTGCTGACCTTGACTTTTTAACCTTTGTTTGAGGTAGAAATTAGATGGGGGAAAATATCCTAACACTAACCCAAAGTTTAAGCCTATTGGCTTAGTTAGTTTTACAGATTCACACTCATAACTAAAAATTTAGTTCTAACTGGTACAAATATATGTATTCATGCTGGGTTCATATTTTTAATGCTCACTTTAGTCACTTTCAAACCAAACTTTGGCTGAGATGGTGGAGCCGCGTCTCATTGGAAACCAGTTTTGAGTTTTGCCTTGGGCTCAAATAGCATTAAGATGATTTAAGGCTGAACGTGTCCCATCTTGTTAAAACAATGAGGCTAACAATTTGTGACGATGATGTTTCAGATGGGATTTTGTTTCTTTCACAGGGGCCAGGAAAGTGCGGGAATCGTTACAAGCAACGGAGCCAGCCCACCCACTTACACTGCCCACAAGGTAAAGATTTAGTCCAGCTATGTTACATGAAAACTACAAACATACTACATTACAAGCATCCATTTATTTATTTGTTTTTGTTTTTTTTATTTGAGCAACAATCAATTCACAGAACTGAATAAAATGGGGAAAATGAAATTTATCAACAGAAAGTGATGCTAAAAAGGAGTAGGTGGAAGTTCAAAGATCCCCCCTATCAGGTTTAAGTACAATTGGCTCTGTATATAAAATGTAATTTGGATGTATTATTATTTTTTCCCCTTCAGAATAGCTAACCGTTTTTCCTTTAGAATAGCTAACTTAGTATTTCCTGTTCAATTAATTGCTATGGGGTTTTCACTACCTCAGAATGAAAAGGAGGGAAGCAAATGAGGAAGAAAGGATCAGCAGGGAACTAATATTGTTTATTTTATTATTATTAAAGTTCTGATGCATTAATCTCAGAGAATTTTACTACTATCTTAATTTATCACAACTAATCAAAATCAGTATGTTATTATTGTCATTTCTTGTCAGTATTACAGTATTCTCCATTTTTTAGGGGATGGGATTGGTGAGCACTGCTTTTCCCCCTGAAGCGCTGCTGAAGTTGCGTCATGGCAACCTAGGAATCTGTCACACCGGTATTCCACGACTGGAAACTCAGAGCTGCAGAACTGTCAGCCATTCGTAGTGGACACACTGCATGGGAAGATCGCAGTGGCTCACAACGGAGAGCTGGTGAACGCCCAGGCGCTCAGAAAGAAGGTGAACACACTCAAAATATTCATCATGTATAAAAATAACCCATTTGGATATCTCTGGACAGCTCTAGCATATTCACCTTATTCTGACTCTCCCACTTTTCTTGGCAGTGCTCTTCCTATTTAGCTGCAGTTAGCCTGTAGAATTCAGTTGCTGGGTTTATTCTAACTGTCATTATATCTATTTGATATAATGAGACAGACAGGCATGTTAGATAAGTATGTGATTTTCATTTCATTTTCACAACATTTTAAATATGACAACTTCATCTCCCAAATCCTTCGACACATGGTTATTATCGTTCTGTATTAACTTTGGTTGCTATTTCAGCTTAAAAACGTATTCTTACAAACTACAAAGTGAAACTGGAGAGGGCCGCCTGATCACAGGCTAATCAGAGCTATGAATTTGGCTCCTAATGACAAAAAAAAAAATCTTATTTCATTCAGAAAATATTCAGTGGGCTAATCTTTCACAAAGTGCTGCATTTATCATATACTCTTTAGCAGAAAACATAAAGTTTACCAAATTACAACAAAAAAATGTAGTTATTCAAACTTAACAGAGCTAAACAGGAAGTGCGCTGTCAAGAAAAGTGGGCGGAGCAGAATAAGTTGAATATAAATTAGTAATTGTAATTTATATGCTGTTCATAAAAAAAAAAAAAAAAGATTTAAAATGGCCTAAAACCTTTAGAACTGAAGTCCCGGCCCTTCAGAATATTGAACTGTAATAAGTAGCAGATTACATATTACGTTTTTTGCTGGAAGTGGCTATATTACATTTTTAACCTTACATGATTTAACTAGAATCAACTAGTCACTGTACAGTTTCAAGTAAGCTGAGTTAATGCTGCCCCTTTCTTACTTACACTGCTAAATACAGTGACTTTAAATAGTTCTAAACACTTATCTTTAGGTGATGCGTCACGGTGTGGGCTTGTCCACCAGCTCGGACAGTGAGCTGATCACACAGCTGTTGGCCCTCACGCCACCCATGGAGGAGTTGGACAACCCAGACTGGGTCGCACGGTCAGTCAAATACAAAATACTAGAACTGAGGTTGTCCTACTGATGTGTGGTAAAATAATAAACCACAGCAGGATTTTGATCAGTTTTCAATGAGAGTGTGGTGCATGTGGCCTCATGCTAAAACAACTGCAGCAGGCATTTGAAACCATTGTTTACTGAGAAATTGGAATAAAATTAAAGCTGGAATGCCTACATAACAGAAATTGTTAAATATGTCAAGGTATTTCTCAAAAGCTCTCATTTGTCCCTCTGCACATATTTAATGTCCACATAGGCATTTACATGCAGGCCATGACAAGACATGGACAAATAGTCTAGTCCGATTGTCCAATGTGCATGTAAAATCTGGCACACAGATTGAGGCATCAATAATCAGTGTTAGGAAATGCAATTGACACGTGTCCTGAACAGACTTAAGTCTGATGTCATGTAAACAGACAATCAGTCTGCAGCTGGACAAATGCAACTAGACATACTAACAATCTCTCATCCACATGTCAGCAGTAAAGTTAAGAAATTTAGAACAAAAATTCTGTGATCAGTCTGGTTTTCCTGATCATTTAAACATCCTGATTGTTATATTTTGGCTGCAATTACAGCTTAAATCATTTTGTACAGAAACCTGAGTGGTCCACTGAAGTACAGCCAATCAGAGCACTGCTTTTGGCTATCTATGAGAAATTTAAAAAAAAGTTATTCATATCAGACAGTTCACAGAGGTCGGATTTATAATAACTTTTTGGTCGAAGAGTCATTATTAAGTAATTTAGAATAAAAAAGTCAGATAGCCCAGTTTTTATTTCAGTGATACACTGCTCTGTGGAAGCAGGAGCCTCTGTCTGTTCAGGGTTGGTTTCTTTCAATTAACAAGCAAATCCAGTGTGCACCCGGAGAGCAACCAAACACTTGTAAACCAATATAAAAAGAAAGGGAGGTGATTTCTCTTGTTCTGATATATTATGAAATATATAAATATTGTGTGCTAAACATTTTCAGAAGTATTTGTTTGCCCAACATTTAACTATGTTTTTGTTTTATTGTAGAATTAAAAACCTAATGACAGAGACTCCTACGTCATACTCACTGTTGATGATGTTCAAAGATGTGATCTACGCTGTGAGGGACCCGTACGGGAATCGGCCCCTCTGCATCGGGCGTGTGGTCCCTGTGTCACAACTCTACAGTTCAGGTAAAGAGCAATTTTAGACATGTAACATCTAATAAATACAGTATATGTGTGTTTTAAATGTGCACATGGAGTGACGGGTCATCGCACAGCAGGTTTACAGAGTTGCGTTGAACTGTAACTTAGACTTTGTTAATTTCATCAGTGGTCCATTTTGAGAATATCTTCTTTTGTTTATCTTCAGAAGCAGAGGAAGAGGACACTGAGGGATGGGTCGTGTCTTCTGAGTCCTGCAGCTTTCAGTCCATTGGTGCCAGGTTAGGTCCATGTGCTAAAAATGTCATGATTCTAACACAACTGTGGACTTGAGTCAGAGATGTTTCATTACTTTTAGAATGTTTTTATTTATATAAAATTTGATGAAATAGACAGACATGAAATAAGATAATACACAAAAACAGCAAAAAATACTAGACTAGATGCACTAGACTAACTAGATTTTGATGCTAGTAAAAGTGCTTCAACAATGAGTTGACGATAAAAAGTTACTTCATCAGGGCTCAACAAATTGTTTTTAAACCACTTTAAGGAACTTTTTTAGCCTATTGAAGAAGCACAAGCCTAATGAACAGTGTCTTAGGTGAATAAATACACACAACTTTATGGCTAGTAGTATTGAAGAAACTTATTGCCTTGGCTCGTTGTAAAAGTTAAAAAGTAACTAACTTTCACAAATCCATCGACGTATAATAAGTAATATCCATATGCATTCATTTTTGGCTGCAATTATGAAAGTAAGAAGATCTTCTTACATGGCCACTCAAGCACAGTCAATCAGATCAGAACACTACTTTCAGTTATCACTGGGGAAAAAACTATGATTTTGTCAGTGCTGCTTGTGTGATATGCCTTTTGTTGGAAAAGACAAAGTAAATCAATTTACAAGGACGACAAAGGAGAGACAAAAGTCAGGTTCCTCTGTTTTAAAATGATGTATCACAGCTTAATGTCTCTTTTATTATCAGGTATTACAGAGAAGTGTTGCCAGGGGAAATAGTTCAAATCTCAAAACACGGCATCAAGTCTCTGAGCATCGTCCCTCGTCCAGAAGGAGACCTGCCCGCCTTCTGTATATTTGAATATGTTTACTTCGCCAGACCAGACTCCATATTTGAGGGTAAAGCTTGAGATTTCACTCCCTGTTTATTGTAATACATTAAAATGTCAGTGCTCTTTAGGTCAGATGGTGTACACTGTGAGGCAACGCTGTGGTCGGCAGTTGGCCATTGAAGCTCCACAAATGCAGACGTGGTCAGCACTGTCCCCGAATCGGCCACACCTGCTGCCCTGGGATATGCACAACAGGTGGGTGGTCCTGGCACCATTCTGCTCCAGAGGCAAAAAGCTTGTCTAATGCACCTAAAAACCACACACGCTTTGGTGCTTAAATGACACAAGATATCACAACATTCTACATGCATAACAGACCAGTAATATTTAAAACAAAGGCTAGCTAAAATTAATATTGTTTAAAAGCATTTTGTAAATATTTTTTTATTTAAACTTTTTTTATCAGGGTAGGTCGATTGAGGAAAGAAATCTCATTTAAAACAATGACCTGGGTCAGAGGCAGCAGCACAAGTACAAAGTGACTGCAATATTACAAAATTGTAATACAGTACTGTAATACAAAAAGTGAATTTGCCTAGCTAATGATAGAAATCACCAGATTGGCTGGTACATTATGGAGTTGTTTGGAGACGTGACAGGGAAGAGCGGTGACCAGACCCACTCTGTGTAAAGTATTGCAGCAGCGTGGCTTGTAAGTCTCACCAAATTATAAATGTGCAAAACAAAGGCTGTGTGAAATCATTTTTTATCATGACCAACTGACCGACTCGTAATGTATTCATACAGTCATACACCGGTGTATTTTATTCTAATGTCAGTTGGCTTGTTTATATTTAAAGGAGATATATGTTGTTTATAATGAAGAGACAGGAATTTTGAACAGAAAGTTGATGGACCTGTTTCTGGACATTTTTGGTCAAATTTTGTGTTTTACAATACACAAAATGTAATTTTGTGAATCTCAAATCAACTTCACAATGTACCCTGCAATCAATTTAAATCATGCACATGAAACAAAAGAAGTCATTCGCTGTAGGTCATTTTCAACAAAATAAAGTCTGCCCGCCTCACATTCAATTTGTATTTTATTTTTTTCATATTTTTTCAGTCCTCGATGATATTTTTTGAATATATGTTTCTTCCTTGAGAGGGATAGCGGTAGGTAAGTGAAAAAACTCAGAGAAAAAGCCAGACGTCCATCATACTGATTATACCTGATTGAAATAACTAGCTCTTTCTGCAGGTGACATGCTGGTCAAAAGTCCCTCTATAGAAAAATTAAAATAGAGTGTTTCTGGAAGCAAATATGCAGGTCTATTTAATACATTTTATTGATTCTGCTAATTCACAAGTTACTTTTGTTCTGTTTTGTTTTAAGAAAAGAAAATTAATAATCATACTTTTAAGTTAAATTTGTTATTTTTTTTTAATTCTCTTCTGTTGCAGTCTGGTTTGCCGTACATAGAGGTTTTGTGCAAAAACCGCTACGTTGGAAGGACATTTATTCAACCAAACACTCGACTGAGGCAGCTCGGAGTGGCCAAAAAGTTTGGAGCATTAACGGACAATTTTGCTGGAAAACGAGTCGTGCTCATTGACGATTCCATTGTCAGAGGAAACACCATCTCACCCATTATAAAACTGTTAAAAGAAGCTGGTGCAACAGAGGTAAAACCTATTAATGCTAGACAGTCAGGTCCAGCAGTGATTGGTCATTTAAAGTTAAGAAGTGTAGGGTAATGTTAGAAAAGGGGGAAGTTTAGAAAATGTGTTGGAGGGTCAGAACAGGGTAATTAGGAAAAAGCTTAGACTAGGGTTTATGAAAGCAGTGATTACATAAAAAATAAACAAGAAATGTATGTCTGTTAGCCTTATCTCATTGTATATCATAAGCAATTAGACATGTAAATTAAGGCCAGATCAGCAACAAAGCTTAACTCTACCATGGCAACTAGATCTCTCTGTATCTGATTATCTAGCATTAACTCTAAAGGGGACCTCTAGTGGTAAAATTACCTTTTCTGAGTTTTTAACCATGTTATGACCGTGTTCTCTCACCAATTTTATTTGGGCACTTTCAAACATGCATGAATAAATTCAGTTAGTATTGACTTGCTATAGATGCAGTTGGCAACGCGTCTACACAGCCAAGCCGCCCAGGTAGGGTATAAAAACTCCTCCTTCTGACGTCGCTACTGTGGCAAATTTCAAAGCAGTCACTCATGGTGCATCACCTCTCATTAGGCTCAGATGGATAAGCAGGTGATGCAAAGTGCAAGGGGGCGTAGGTTCGAATCTTGTTGTAGTCAATTTTAGAAATGATTGACATGCACTCATGTGCCTATGTAAAGAAAAGGCTTCATAAATACTGTATGTCTGCAAAGTTAATAATAAAGAATCTTGAAGTGCACGTAAGCAACTAGACTTGTGCTGCACAGCCTCAGCAGCTGTAAACCTCACAGCTGCATGTCAGGACCTCTCCGGCACAAAACTGGCATCTCCCACCAAGCTCGCTGTCCATATTTACTGTCAATCATTTTGTGTTCACACCCACCCCTTTTAAAGGCCTCTGGGCATCTCCCTCTTTTGTGAGCCTGTTTGGAGTGCAGTTGTGGGCGGAGTAACTCTCTGGCTGCTTGCTTAGCCTCACTTAAAGTCCACATTTGCTGTGTACTTAAGTAAAAGATTGCCCTGCTTACGAAAGTACAGACTCCCATTTAGGCATGGGACGATATTAAAATTTGCACTCACAATTTTTGTGACCAAAATAATCGCAATTAACGATATTATCACGATAATTTACTAAACATAAAAGTGCACTGATTCAAAATCACTGAAATATTTCTTAGCGCACAATATGTATTTGCGTTTGAACAACTACTTATTGTATTTTGGTCTCAGTACAATCAAGTCAACCAATGCTTACAATGTTGAGCAAAAAGCTACTAACCTTGTCTCAGAGTCATTAATTAACTTTAACACATGAACCCTTTCTTTGTTTAACCATAATACAGCTTTTACTGGGTTCAAAGCAGTGAGATTTTAGAAGCTCTTATTGCGCCTGCTGCTAGAATTGCAATTATCGTCACGTTATTATTATCTCAATTACGAGAAAACACCACGATTATTTAATTGCGGCCCTTATTTATCACAATTAGCAATAATATGTATATCGTCCCATCCCTACTCCCATTAGGCGGTCCTGTTTCAATTTCTCAGCCATTTCTAATTAAAAAAGTAAGAAGTTGTGGAAAAACAGATAAACTGCTGAGACAGAACTGGTAAATACTATCTGTCACTCTCTAGTGTTAGAAGAAATAAATGCCACATTCAGTATTTAGCAATTAAAATTTCTATTGGTTTAACATTTGCACAAGCTCGGGGAATAAAGGAAACTGTCAAACTACTGACTTTTTAATCTGTTTTGAAGGTTCACATCAGAGTCGCCTCTCCACCAATCAGGTTCCCTTGTTACATGGGCATTAATATTCCTACCAAAGAGGAGCTGATTGCCAATAAGCCAGAGTTTCAGGACATTGCTGGATACATTGGTATGTTTTACTCATATCACTTCTATATGTACCAAACTGTCTCAAACTGTTTTCCTCCCCTTTCTTTTGACTAGGTGCTGACAGTGTTCAGTATCTGACTGTGGAGGGTCTGATTTTGGCTGTGCAAGGGGGAATCGCCTCCAAAGACAAAGATGAAATGATCAGTAACAATAAATCCAGCTGCAGAGTGGGACACTGCACTGCCTGCCTCACTGGGAAATACCCTGTGGAGCTAGAGTGGTAGTAAATGCAAACATTTCAGTCAAAGGAGCATTGACCAAAACAAAATACAAACTTGACTTGCTTTAAAGGCTGCAAAATATATGGAAAAACATGTTATTTGTGTTGACCATGCGAAATATAGAGCTCGGGATGGCAACATCACACATTAGTAGAATTTTTATTTGGTTTTGTGTTAAACAAATAGACATTTTAAGATGCTAAATCAATGTCTTCCATCAATACGTAAGATTATGCTGGGTCCCCATTGTCTAAAAACATACTAACCAATAAATATATACTCAAGGTTTTTGCTCATTGGAGTATCATTAATATAAGTTTATTTAATATTTAAGTCCTGTTTTTTGTTGACTAGTAAAGATAATAAGAAATACTCCAAAACTCCTGTATACCCCTGTGAGAAATATTAAAAATAATTCTGTACAGCAATATTTATTTACCAGTTCTAACTCAGAGTTTTTTTTGGTTCCACTTTTGATCACTTTTGGCTAATGTTGGGTAAGGAAAAAATGTTATATTTCCAATGTTTGTTTATTATAAAGTTTCATCCCGAGCTCTATTGCAATATACTGACAATTGTAAATGCTGTCAAAATGTTAAATCTAATGAAGATAAAGTGTGCCTACAAGAAGACAAATGTTACAGCTTTCAGAATGTGGGAAATCTTCTCTTTAATTGGCTGGGTTCGCATGACGTCAAACCGTTCTACAGGCTAATAATTTGTAATTCAGATGGAGGGAGTCTATAATGAACAGGCCTTTTGCTTCAATATTGTTTTGTTTAATACAGGTAGGTAATGTGTCCGCTGTCCCTACATAGAAAACACCTGATTGTAAATTTGTGACATTACCTTTTAAATCTTGTATAACAAATATTTATAGAATAGACTCTTGCCCTCCATCTAGCATTGACATTATATTCTTCATCACATTTTGCAGACTTGGTTTTCTTTTCTATTTTGTTTTCCTTTCAAAATCTTAAAAGTGTGTGTATTTTACTTTGACATGTTGTGAAGCAATTGTGTGGATTTCAGTCTGGATAACTTTCTGAACTCTTAGTTTTGTTGAGTTTGCCTTTTTGTAAAGACCCAATACAGTAAATGAATAACTAAAGAAGCACTATGGTCTCTTGCTTATAGATTTTATTGATAAAACACTTGTGTAATAAATTGAAAAAAGTAGAAACATTGTTTTTACATAGCCTTAAACAAAACTGAACATATTTACTTTAAAGATGGAGCATTTTCATACAAAGACTTTCTAACTACCTGCTAGATTTACTCTAATTTCTAATGACATTGAATTCTACATTTTTTATAATAGACAACCTCAGACACGTTTTTAATAGAAATTACTTATGCATTAATAAAGTTAAGAATTAGATTTCTTACATTTTGTTAAAAAGTAGTTTGAAGGTTTTAATGTGCCGAACAATAGGAGGTCCTCAGAATGTTTTTTTATACCGACAAGGGGTCACTAGCCAAAGTTCGAGAACTGCTGCTCTATTCATCCTACATGCACTGAAAACCTGGTCATTTTGTAAGAAAAGTAATATATTTAAATCAAAGCATCACACACAAAGAATTCAAGGTCTGATAAAAAGCATTTTCAAACAAAAACTCATTAAAACATATTACAAAGCCTTTTCAGGTAATTTATCAAACTTCCACATACATATTTTTAAAACGTCATGCACCGCTGCTGATCATTTCAATATTATTTACACTTAGCAGAAGGGTATATTATTTCTTTTTACTTCAACTACAGCTATTGAATGATTCCTTCAGGCGCTTGGACTGAGGATAAATGTCCAACTCAGGATGGCGTTTCCTCAGAAGTGGGCGATGTGGTGACAAAGCCAGTGCTGCCAAATTTGCCCAAGAGTGTCCCCTGGTGGATTGAGAATTCTTTGCACAGAATTTGCAAGGCTGACCGTGTACGAGGGAAGATTGTTTCAGGCAGACAAGCTTGTGGTAGAGTTTTCTGAAATCACTGTCAGAGTCCTTATTTGGGAAAGGAGACGACACTCTGCTTGACGTCAGAGAAGAAGCATCGAAAGAAAGATTGCGCCTGAGACCTTGCTTCTGTCTCCAGGGTCTGCCCATTTGTGTTGAACTCAACTGAGGAGAGAGGAGCAAATCTGAATATTCCAGTGTCCTTCTGGGTACTGTCATTTTTGGTCTTGCAGTATGAGTAGAAGGTGACTGCCGAGGACTTCCCATGATGCTTAAGTAGGCTTGTTCACTGTAGCTGTTTCCTGTTGTCATTCTGGATTGGTTAGGGCTTTGTCTGACTGGAGAGCCATAACTTTGTTCTCTGAAGCCGTTTCCTGTTGCCATTCTGGATTGGTTGGGGCTTTGTCTGACTGGAGAGCCATAACTTTGTTCTCTGAAGCCGTTTCCTGTTGCCATTCTAGATTGGTAAGGGCTTTGTCTGACTGGAGAGCCATAACTTTGTTCTCTGAAGCTGTTTCCTGTTGCCATTCTGGATTGGTTAGGGCTTTGTCTGACTGGAGAGCCATAACTTTGTTCTCTGAAGCTGTTTCCTGTTGCCATTCTGGATTGGTTAGGGCTTTGTCTGACTGGAGAGCCATAACTTTGTTCTCTGAAGCCATTTCCTGTTGCCATTCTGGATTGGTAAGGGCTTTGTCTGACTGGAGATGCATACATTACTTTGGGCACTGATGAATGCTTGGAACAGCCAGGGGGTTGCATGCGGCGTGGAGACAAATGGGATGACACGTTCATAAAAGAGAGCTCATTTGAGTGATGGGAGGATCTTGAAGGACTGGACTTGTACATAGAGTAATTTAAAGATGGTTCATCCACTATGAAGGTTTTGTTAAGCTCTCTTTCGTGCGTAGACATGTCCATCACAAGCACCGTAGCAGGTGCCTCTCTTCTTCTCACAGGAGACAAATAGCCCTGCAATGTCTGCCCAACTTTAACGACTTTTACAGGGGACGGTGAACCAGTTTTAACCATTCTTGAGGCAAGACTTTTCCCTGGGCTTTTGTGGTTGTGGTGGCGCTTGTTGACAAAGTCTCTTCTGATCTCTTTGCCATTCTTGGGATTTGGTCCGGCGTGGAATGAGTTCATATGTTGCATTCTGTTTGACTTGCGCCATTTTCGGTACCTCCTCAAAACCGACTCTGCTGCATCACTGATGTATTGTCGTTGCCAGGACTTCCCCATTTGACTGATCATGTCTGGGTACAGTTCTCCCAAAGAACTTCCCTGACTCTCGAGAGACATGTTGAGTTGTTCATCATGATTTTCTGGTTGGTCAGATGTGACTGTGTAGTTGCTTTCAATTGTGGCATCAATGTCTGCCTCTGAAAAGTTAATTAGAATTAGTTTACATTAATAAGTTGTTTTGAAGTTCAAATATGAAAATGGGTCTCACAATTTTATGTAATCAATTGTCTTTTATCCACATCCGATAAAGCTAAACTATTAAGCTGGCGTGCAAGCTAAAGTTATAACTTCCTTATTTCCAGTCAAATCAACAATGCAGAAGATTAATCAAGGTAGGTTTGTACTCAAAACTCCTGATTAAATATATAAAAAAATCCCAAATTTCAACAATAGTTTATTGGGACTTAAAGATGGATTCCGCTTAGACTGCACTATTTTAAGTGCCTAAAATGTACAGTATTTTTTGTTAATTTAGCTTCAGCTTACAAATAGGAATTGTCAAAACCAGGTCTTTAAAATGTGATTTTCCTCAGTGCAGAGCTTGAACTTACTTATAATTAGAGTTAATCAGCCATCAAGGGACAAAACTACAGTCACACAGAGTACAGACGTTTGTGATTGTGAGTGTCAATTATTAAATGGATTTGAACTGGGGCTCATTTTAGACAGGCATTTTAAGAAAAATTGGCTGTTGCCTCAAAAAGTTAACAAAAATTTGGAATTAAAAGTCCAGTTCTCCATAAGTTTTTAGCACCACATGAAGCCAGAACAGGGTGTTTTCTATTATTACTATTATGGGTTATCATGGAAAAAACACCTATACTACTCATTGAGTCCTCCAAGCACCACCTGCACCAAAGTCAACTATTGTACCTTTGGGACATTGTAACAGGTTTCCAATAGCTGGATAGTGACAACATGGATAGTAATAACACTGCGCTACCTAAATTTTCTATTTACCAGTATATTAGAACATCACACTGTGGAGAATTAAAAAAAAAAAAACATTTGAGAGTTTTATTAAAATGTCTCTTTTAACAAAATGTTGATACTTAATGGATATCAATAAATTTGGTATTAGTAGTGATTAAGACTTTTTTAATGCTTTTTAAGGGCCTTCATTTTAGCTAATTTATCAATTTGGTTAATGGTCTCTATTTATATAGCTTTGCTACCTTAGGTACCTTAATCAAAGCAATCAAGAATTCACTCACCCAATGTACGCAGACACTGGGGAGTGTGGGTTGAATGTTTCACCTAGGGACACAGCTAAATGCTTGTCATCCCACTGTGGCACCTGTTGTTAAAGCGGTCTTTCATTCTAGTACAAACCAGGCCCTATCTTGCTTCGCTTCTGAACTCTGACAGTATCAGGCTTTGGCAAGCAGGTATGGCCTAATTTGTATCCTTAAAGCTAAAATAATATGCCCTGAACGAGGGTTGGCAGTTTCCTAGTATGATGCCATAATTTACATCCAGGAGACGTCAACTAGTCATAGACACATACCTAAGGTTTTACTCATAAGTGAAAGCATCTGCTTAGTACCACATTATTATTACCATTCTCGTCTGGTGAAAAGGTGGGTTCAAAAGAATCACTTGTTTCTTCGTATGTGTAGTCCAACTGTTAAAGAAACAAAGAAAAAACATAAGAAAAATGCAGCAGGAACTTTAGTTCAAACCATAGAAAAGCAATATCGCTTTTTAGAGAGTGAACGCTGTTGTTATTAAATAAAAAAAATATAATATTAATAATAGAGAGAATATTGTTTGTAGTAGACAAACATTTCTTAAAAAGCTAATTCAAAAAAAGGAAAAAGCTGAGTTAGAAATTGTCAAAAATTTAGATATTTAAGACTTTAAGTTTTTAGGGTTTTAACACTGCTCTGCTAGAATGACAATTATTTTTTATCAATATAAGCCAATAATAATAATATGAAGATATACAAGGTTCATACCTTGGAATGTTCAGTAAAGTCTTGTACTGTGAAACAAAGAATAGAAAATGTAAAAAAAAATAATAATACATTTGTGACATTGTCTGATTCTATAATCTATAATATCACTTACATGGTTGTGATTCCTCTTGTAAATCGACAACACACTAAAAGAAATAAGATAATCATAAGATAAATTCAGGAAAATATATTATTTGTGCTTATAAGCATGGGTGAAACCCTACCTTTGACATTTGTTGATATTCTTTTTTGACATTGCCATATAATGCTTTATCGCTAAAAAAAAAAAAAAAAAGCAAAGAAAAAGACAGATTAAGTTATGAAATTGGCAATGCTGCATATAAGATAAATTATGCCTAGTTGAGAACATTTAATTTGAGGACATACGCGTACTTTTCATTTGTGTTTCGTTTAGATCCACTTCTAAAGCATCCTCGTCACTGTATTGTAGCATGGAATACTATAAAACAAATACAGAAATTTATAATTTGATAGTCAACTTAACAAATAACTTAAACGAAACTGTTAGCGTTAGCATAGTAGCTCGTAGCACCTTATCAATGATTCTGCCCAGTGTTTGTTGGAAGCGTCTGGCGTTTTTTTGGAGGCCATTACTAAGTACAGAATCCATAACTACAGATTATTTTGTAGAAAAAAACATGCAAGTAATTGACTCTACATCTAAAATGAAGCAATCAAAAGACAGAAAAAGGAGGTTCAGATTTGAAAAGCCGTCGATAACTGAATCGTGAGCGCTGATTGGACAAAAGAATGCGACGTTCAAAGTAACCAAGGAAAACCAATAAAATATTTAAAAATCAAACATTTTTAATATAAGAAGCGACAATTGCCTAAGTACACACCTTGTATTAAACAGTTTTGTAGTTACGTTTTTTGATGCGATGGTTGTCTTAAATTTAAAGCTTAATTTGCCAAGTAAAAGACCCGTTTCCAATTATTATTAAACTAGCGTTCATGCCTACGTCATATTCGTGCGCCGCTTAAGTGAACTTAAAAAAAACAACAACAAACCATGTTACGACCATAATATAATTAAAAGACTGTTTACAAGAATCGTAAAGTGACGATGGATTGCCGGACACTATATTGGATGTTTGCTAAAGCTTCTTCCGATTACAGTGAGCAGACTGCGGTGACTTTTGACGATGGCACGGGTAGCCCAGAGTCTCTGCGCTACAGAGACTTGCGTGAGCTCTCTTCTGAACTGTGCAGCATCCTCCGGGAGACGTGTTGTCCGAATAAAGGCGTTATTGGCCTGTACTGTCGCGAACATGTGTTATTGCCCGTCTGGATTCTGGGTGTGTATTAAAAATCCAGTTCCCATAGACTCACTTCGCTCCGTTTGATGTTCTACAAATATCTATACAAAATTACTAAACCGCCAGTGTCATTCAACTATGCAAAGCAGCACTTTGACGTTTTGTCCGAGATTATTATAATTAATATAATATATAAACTACTTTCGATAGGTTCTGTAGACATCATATTCTACAGGGGGCTAAGAAATATTGTTTATATGCATTTTCTAATATACAATGTTAATGGGTCTCGTCACTTGTAGAAGTAACCAGCTTGAAAATGTATAAAATTTAAATTTTTCAGGAGAATTAATTATCTAATATCATGCAACATTTTAGAACTGCCATTAACAACTCGAGTACACCTTTATACACCAATAAAGGGCCCCTTTTAATGATTCCAGGATATTAACATAAACAGTTGCCATCAAAACGGAAAATAATTCACTTTGAAGATCATGATGCAAGGGTTAATAATGAGTACACACTTCTATAGTGGGACTGGGAGGTTGAAAACATTCTGCCTGCAGAGGTAGAATATCATACCTGCGCTTGGTACACACTGACCTCTGAGTTCTGCTCAGGCTTCTATACCAAAATTTAGTTTTATCAGAATATAGGTTAGGTTTCCATATCAGTTTATATGAATAAAAATAAACATCTTTTGTTTGATGCTACAGATCAGCTTGTTTGTATAAATGTACTAAAGATCTGCTTCTTCAAAAAAATTCTCCACTGCATACTTCAGGAATTTTTACACAACAAACTCCAAGACACTAGAATGTTTTTATAACAGGAAAAATCTTTTGTCCATTGAAGCTATGGCATTCATTTTAGTATACGCCATCTGAATTAAATATTAGGCCTATAAAATGTTGTGATCTCACATGATTTGGAGGCTTGTTTCTATATTACATAGATTGGTCTGTCACCCAATTTAAAAATTGTGCATTGCTGTACTGTAAGACAGATGTTACTGAATATATTGTTTTTGGTAGGATTATGGAGGCGCCTGCTGCCTATGCCCCTTTGGACCCAGCTGCCCCCGGTCTCCTCTTGTCCAGAGTCATGGAGCGCTGTGGCCTCCTGTACTGTGCTGTCCAGACTGAGCTCCTAAAGGTGCAGTTAATAGGTTCTGTTCACACTCTATCACAACATTCTATAACATTTTTACAGATGGGTATTGTTTTAAAGTACACTGTGTAACTTGTTTACAATCTAGAATTATCTAAAGGTTTTTTTTTTGCTCAGAAATACTTTTAAAAACATGCTTTATCACAGTGAGCATGCATGCCTCTCTTCAGATTGGACTTTTAAGTTAGCTTGGTAGCACCACATGCTTGCCTCCATGTAGATACCTTTTATTTTAGCTTGTTTTTTAGTTTAAATCCATACTGTGTTTGCCTGGTATCCAAAGCCTCGCTTCAGAAAATGACAAAGAGTGGGTCTGGTCACCACACCCCTATCTGCATTTCAGATCAACTCCACAACGTACCGTTCAAGCAGATTAGTCTATTTGCATGATGCAGATGAAACAAAGGAGCTGATTGGTTTTTGTCATTTACATCAAATCTAACTTCACTCACCTCACATTAAAATAGTTTTTTACTTCGCTCATTGTTTTTGCAGAAATCCGCAATGTTTTTCAGTGCCAAGTGATTTTTTCCCCCTATTTTTCCTTATTTTTTTTTCGTCATAAGCTGTCATGTTTGTTTTCATACAGGAGACGATGCGTGTCCCTGATTAATCTGTCAATCACGCCCACTGAAATTCGAAAGAGGGACACGGTGGCCAGTATTTTTTTTATACATATATTGTCTGGATTTTCCAGGCAAATACTTTTAACATCAAGTCTTGGAAAAATAAGTGACTGAGTGACTGCAGGCCTTCTACCGAAAATCTCACACAGTGCACATTTAAAGTCAACTACACAAATAGAAAATTAAAACCCTAGGGATTTTTGTATGTTATGCCATGTGAAAAAAATGACTAAAGAAAATTATTTTCCAAAGAAACAGAAAGAATAGTTCTTTTTGTGGCCTTTTCCTGCCATCTTAAAGTAAATAAATAGTTTTCTTTTTATTTATTTAGTGCATCAAAAATATCTTAAAGACAAAATCTAGATTTTAGTCAAGTCAAATTTGGGTCAGAAAGTTACACAACACACCTTTAAATGTAAATGTATTTTTTTTTGTTGCAATACAAAAAGAGAATAGTCTAGTTGTCACTAATGGAAATCACCAGCAGATTCAATATTATTTTGATATTTCAGTGCAAAATAATAAATAAGAAAAAAAAATTCTTGGTGACCATTTGGCCTTATGGTATCGTAGACATTCTAGAACATGAACAACCTATGTATAAATTTGAACATTCTATCTGTCAAATGTTTTTTCTGTTTCTGTAGTTTCTAGTATTATAACATGGTTTGTCTTCTGTTTTTTCTTTTTAGAAATTCCACGAAAATCTTGGCGAAATGTTAAACCTGACAGTGTGTGTAGTATTGCCCAAGTTTAATCTCACATTGGTAAAAGTCAACCCCGACATGAAGCTGAGCAGGATAAACCAGAGGAACAGACTGAACATCAGACAGCAGATGGTGCCACTGAGTTTGCCTATGTGCTTTATACATCTGGAACAACTGGGATTCCGAAGATTGTGAAAGTACCACACAAATGTATACTCCCCAATGTTTCAGACTTGAGGTAGGTCTAATCTTTTAACTGTTGTTTTAATATGACATGAATAGAACAAGAGAATTTTCACTTAGACTCAAAAATAGTAGTGAGCGTTTGTGTGCTGAATAGGTTTTATGTGTTGTGGGGATATGGCAGCAGCTTAGGGTGACCAGACATCCCTGTTTACCCGGCACAGTCACATTTTTGAGCTCTCGTCAAATTTACGGCAAATTATTGCTTTGATGTCCTGAATTTTGTTCATTTTGAAATCTGCCAGTAGTAACAATTCTATACAGTTCTATTCAGTATTGCCGTTATAATAGTCAAAACAAGAAAGTATGAAAACGACCTGACATTGACAATTTTCAGATTCTACACATGAGATGCGAATGTATGCAGATGTCTCAAATGTATTACTAAACACTCTTTTCACACTTCTATTATTGTTCTTTTCAATCAATCCAATCAATCTATTTATTAAAGGTGCACTGTGTAACTTTTTGACCAAAAATATAATTCAATAAAAGCATGTTTTTTGTCATTTAGATTTATTTTTTGCACAAATAATAATAAAAACAAAATCTTTATGCATAACATATTTTTTCATGAATGCAAATATTTTAACTTTCTATTTCAACTGAATTGTATAGTTGACTTTTCGAAAGTTACACAATGCACCTTTAAAGTTGCCGTACCTAATTTTCAAACAAACAACAAGAACCACGTCCTTACAGCTTTCTAACTTCTCCATTACTCTCACAAACCTTCTGACAATCTTATTTTCACATGGATGGATTTTTGTCCACTAGTGCAGCTTCAGAGAATCTCAAAGAGTCATTCAGTGACTCACCGATCTAGCCTACAAACTATAGGACTGCACATTGAGGATTCCCAAAAAAGTTAGCTTTACAATACTTACTGGGGAGGAAAAACATGTTACAAATTATGTGCGAAACAGCTAAGTACTCCTGGACACATTTAAAGGTGCACTGTTAACTCTCTGGAGATGAAAACTCAGCTATATAATTCATTTGAAAGAGAAAGCTAAAACCACCCTTCAGGATCTTCTTAAAGGAGATAAATAAGGATACCACTTTATATTTACTACACCTTAATTGGCCTTAGTAAACCGTGAATAAAGCATAAATAAAACCTTAATTATTCATGAACAAATGGTGAATTAATGAATGAAAAGTTTATTAATGCTTAGTAACTAATAAACTAAGGACCTAAGGGGAGGATTTAGGGTTAGGGGGCAGGATTCGGTGTAATTAAGTAGTTACTAAGCATTAATACACTTAAAGAATTAATCATTTGTTCATGATAAATTAAGTCTTTATTAAGGTGTTATTATTGATTTATTAAGTCTAATTTTTATAGTTATTCTAAAGTGTTACCTAAATAAGTTTTACATCATATTGTAAAAAAATATAGCTAAATGATCACCTTTCCATGGAAACATGAAATGAGGGCCTCCATCAAGACAAACAGCAGTCGTTTTGTGCCATGCTCAAAGAAAACATATTTTTTGTTATTTATTTAGTGAAACGAAGATTTTGATCAAAAAGTTACACAGAGCACTTTTAAATTGTGAAATCCAAATCTAAATGGCAGTGCTTGTATAAAATCCAGTCGATGATTACTCCCAGCTCTTTTGTGTGTAGAAATGACATGTACATTGAATCTGTGTCAAAATAATGTTAGATTTTCTTTGTAGTTTGTTGTTTCAGATTAAAAAAGAGGATGTGGTTTTCTTGGCCTCACCTTTGACCTTTGACCCGTCTGTGGTGGAGATGTTCATGGCTTTAACCTCTGGAGCACAACTTTTGATTGTTCCAGCTCTTTTAAAGAAGCTGCCTAAGAGATTGTCTCAGCTGCTTTTCAAGTCTCACAAGACAACAGTTCTGCAGGTAAAGAAGCCATTTATTATCTCTGTCAGAATCTTAGACGGATAAGAGTAGGGGTGGGCAGTTTATGTTGGAAAAAAAAGTAATATTTTAACCTTTGGAACTAATTTTGCATTCAATTAATTATCAAAAAATTAGCTTTAAGACATGTTTTAACACATTTTGCGGGACTGAATTAATATAGTCTAAATATCATCATTGAGATATGCAAAAATAATATTTTTTGTCATATGAGCCAGCCCTAAAACAAACTCATTTCAAACATGAAAAAAAAAATCCTGGCTCTAACCAGTCTTCAGTTCAAGCAAAGGGGGACTATTGTCTTATTAGACCAAAATGTACATTAGTCAACAAATATAGGCGTAACAACAACAGCAGCATTTTTATTGTTAACTTTTAAATAAGGGTATAAAGGTGATCTTCCTGAACATTTCACACATATTTGACTGATAATTACACTTCAGCTAGTCTTGTTGATTGACAGTATTTGAAATGTCATCATTTGTCACAGGTATAATTGTAAGATTATTAGAGCTGTAGTCGACCAAAGAAATTCTTGGTCGACTTTAAACATGTCCCATCGACCGATTAATCGACTAAAAAGGGGGCGTGGCAAAGGCTCTGAAGCTAAAAGTAGAGTTGTCAAAAAAATGCAAATCAATTCTAAAACTGGTGTCAAAATAAGATACTCATTTGAACAAATACTGACATCATTAACAGGACAAAAATTGATATTTTCTGCATATAAAAAAAAAAAAAGTTTATTCCTTGAGTGTTGGAATTTTTAGTCTTTTGACAACTCTGTAAGAAACCTTGCTCAAAAAGACAAATAATAGTATGTAGTTCATGCAAAAACTATAGTTTATGCAGAAAATGAAGAGGAAACAGTGTTTATATAATAAAGGCACTTCAGACCAATGATTCTGTTACTGTTGAATACAAATACTCTATAATCTAAATAAAATAATTAGTCGACTAAACCATCGACCGATTAATTGACTAAACGACTAAAGAACTACAGCCCTAAAGATTATGTGTGTATTTCAAAGAAGGACCTCTGAAAGAAGAGCTGGCTGCTAAATTCAGTTAATGAGAATCCTGATAATAATAATAATAATCTATATTAAATTAAATCTATATTTGATTAAAATTAAGTAATTTAAAGACATTTCTAAGATATGCCAAAGAATTATTCATTGATTCATTATTATTTTGTAATTATTTCCCAGCCCTATAGAAAACAAAACATTTTACTTCAGTTTATTTTTGTATAGCCCCAAATCTCAACAACAGTTATCTCAGAGGACAAGCTTGTTGATTTAGCAGACAGAATTGGCAGAAAATCAAACAATGAAACATTTGGTCAATACCAACAGAAGCATTAGAAAATCAGAAAGAGTCGTTAATGAGAAATGCAGAAGCAGATTGTCCAACAACAAACAGACAAATGAATAATTATCCCAGAGCATCTAATGTCCTTAAACCATCCTTCTAGGCAAAGAAAGAGTCCAAAAAAAAAAAAAAAAAAAAGAAAAACATGGAGGAGAACCACAGTGATGGAGACAGGCTGTAGATGTAACCAGGACTGACTTGTATCCGATGCTTTTAGAACTTTATGTCAGTAGAACTTTAAGTAAAATAAAAAAATTGATAAAAGGAATATATTGAACAACAAAAAGCAGTGATTAAGCCTAGCATTTGAATAAAATCTTTCACCTGTAAATAGTAGATGACATGTAATTTTTTAAACTCTATTACAACTTTAGTCTTTTCGAGCGTAGTTTAGTGATTGCATTTGCCATAGTGATTTAGTGATTGCATATGGCAAGCATCTACTGTATTTCAATTGACTATCTTTTCAGCAAGACAATTTCTTCGATTGACTGCAGCCTTACACTATTTTAAATCTTTTTTGTATGTATGCATATTTTGCAGGCTACACCCTCTTTATTCTGCCGCTTTGGTCCAAATATCCTAAAAGAAGATCTTCTGTCAGCTGGCTCCTCGTTGCGTGTTCTAGTTCTGGGTGGAGAGCCGTGTCCCACTGCAGAAACAGCTCGCTGAGTGGAAACACAAGGACAACACAACTGACATTTATAACATCTATGGCATCACTGAAGTGTCCTGCTGGGCCAGCTGCTACAGGCTCACACAGACAGACCTGCAGGCCCGTCTGAGGTATAGTATCTTTGGTCCAGTTGAAATAGTAGGTTTGTTTCTTTGGTTTACACTTTTTGTACTCAAGCTTGTGAATGATGTTTCTAACTGCTCAGATACTTTAGAACAAGAGCTGAAGTTGCCATGGTAACAACTAAGGCTGCACAATTAAATAAAACAGAAATTGCAAATTCAACAGATCAATGGGCTCCGTCACGGAATTTCAGTTGGCTGCGTACGTTCAAAAATGCTAACTTCTGTATGTACGACCACTTCCTGTTAGCGTTAGCCTTTAGACACAATTATGTCTCTTTTAAACACACAAGTGTCCTCGAGTGAAATATCCTCTGATATGTAAAGTCTTAACATGTTTTCAGTAAAATTTACCACAACTGTCTGATCTAAAGAGGATTTATTTGTTTTTTTTATGAGTTTTCACTACATCAGTTTAAAACGACTAAATCCTCTTTAGATCAGACAGTTGTGGTAAATGTTACAGAAAACATGTTAAAGACTTTACATATTAGAGGAATATTTCACCAGAGGACACTTGTGTGTTTAAAAAGAGACATAATTGTGTCTAAATGCTAACGCTAACAGGAAGTGGTCGTACATACAGAAGTTAGCATTTTGAACGTACGCACCCAATTCCGTGCACGGAGCCCATTAGCAAATCACAAGATAGATAGGTGTTTTAAAAGAACTTATGTGTGAATACTCTCATATTTCTTTCATTTATCCGTTCACTGACGTATATGCTTAAATCTTAACTCAAAACAGAATATTTTTTGCTAAAATGAAAATTGCAAATCAAATTGCAACTGTAATATTGGTCTGAAAATTAGCATTTAGATATTTTTCCGAAGTGTTGCAGCCTTAGTAACCATTCTTTGCTCAAAACTACAAATGGAAATTGTTGAGTTTGCAAAGTCCGTTAAAATGATCAAAGTTTAAAAACCCTTCCGTTGCAGAGGTGTGTAAAAAAAAAGGCACGCGCAAGGCTGGCAAAACTATCTGAATGAAAAGTTTTCATTAGACAAATAATACATGGAAGTATATATTTGCATTAGTATAAGTTAATTTAGCTCTTGTTGCAAATATACATTCATAATATCCGGTTGTGTTTTTTCTATGTATTTAGGAATAAACTATAACATATGTAGATCAGTAAACATTACATATATATTTTTTTGTAAACACAAAATTGATGTAAAACAGCTTAGAAACACAAAGAGGTTAATTTACTACCTGTGCAAAACTGCAGAACTGATAAGCCCCGCCTCTTTGTTGTAAGATTGTAATGTAACAAGAAAAAAAAAAAATTACATTTGTAATTTTTGCTGTTGTAAAGTTACTATTTGACTATATTGATATATATTTATATTATATATATTTAGTATTAACTTGGCTTTACTTTACTCTGAAGTTTTTGAATAATCACAATTTAATACAGACAATTGGGCGGGATAGATGGTAAGTGAGAACAGGGCTTTTTTGAGCACTCAATCATCAGCTGCAGGACAATACAAGATTATTTAAACATGCAGGAATCATTCTTGATAAAACGTGGTGTAAACTAATAATGAGTGAAGGCAGTTAGAACTAGGTTAAAAACTTAAAATTTCAATTAAAAAAACAAATCTAAGCTTTTTCTGTTACAGTTGATTACACAATTTCTGATTTGTGTCATCAAAAGTAACTTCATTTATTTATTTCTCATTGTAAGTACAAGTACATGTTTAATCTAAAAAAATTACTAAACTGGTTGAAATCGTATAAATGTTTAGTAAAAACCCTAATTATAATTTTTATTTCTGCAGCTCTCCTGTACCTCTTGGAGCCCAACTCTCAGGCACCGAAGTGGAAGTTAGAGATGAACATGGAGTCGTTATCACAGAGGGAGACGGACAAGTGTTTATAGGTGAGCGAAAACATGGACCAGCAAAGGGTTACATGAACATTTGAAACTAGAAGATTTTTAGATAAGTGCAGTGGTTCTCAAACTTTTCACAGTACTACTTAAGATAATATTTGTCTTTGCAAGTAACATTCAGATCTAAGCTTGCACTATGTTGATCTTAAACTAAAGCTTATGATGGATTCAACTGAGACTAAATCAGTTTGAAAACTATTGGTCTAGTGTAATCCAAGGCTGCTACTTGCAAATTTCTCTATTGTCGCCTCCTCCCGTCTTTGATTAATCAGTTCCCCTGCTGGAAAAGGCTGAGAAAGTCCCGACAACAGAGGAGATGCAGTTAGAGGAGAGAAGCTATCAATGACCACACATTGTTTTCATCGTAGTTGCAAACATTATACAATCTTCAATCCTCAGACTAGTTTCGTAATATCTGCCTCTTTAACCCTTGCCTGGGATCCAGAATGACATTTCTCTGGATTTTTACACAGAGAAAATGTCAGTCTGGTCGCCCTCCCTCCAAGGGCGTTTCCTTCGAAATCCAGATCGTACCGTGCAATGAAAATCGTTTATTTCAGTCACGTGGTTTTTGCTAACAACGTCCCTGCTGTGCGTAGCACGCATGGATCTAGGCAGCGCGCATGGATCTAGGCAGCGCGGTGGAAGGATAAACAACATGGCGCACCGGAAAACCGAGAGTTTGTTCCATTCACCGGTAAATGCCGTTTTAAATTACCAAAAAGACATCGCGTCAATAGTCGTGTTCAAGATGGTCAAGGCAGTGCAGTCGGCTCGAGCCGGTAAGGGGAATGCCCTTACCGGCAGATGACAGCGCGAGAGAAATCCCAACAGCTTACGGCAGTAGAAGCCTTTATGCTCTTCTCTGATTGGTTCCCTCCGCTGTCTGTTAGGTGAGCTTTGTTCCGCCCTAGAAATCCAGTTGACTCGGGGGGCGACCAGACTCATCCGCTGGTGCAGCGGTGAGGCTGGATTCTCCAGGCAACTTTAACCCTGCTTTGCTGATTTGTGAAAAAGACATTTGAACATTCTTATTGTTTTAACACATGAACTTATTGATTGCAAATGACTAAACAAAAAAATCTAAGTTGCATTGTTGTAAAGGCAATAAAGCTTTAAATTGTTTTATTAGAAGTCTCAGTATGTGATATAACACAAAATCAGTTTGTGTCAGTGCTTTGCTCTAATTCCAAGAAGTCCTGTCCATGGTTGTGTCACTCTGACGCAAACTCAAGATTTCAGGATACAACAATTCTGCCAAGCTGAATTTCTGACCCGAACAGCGTTTAAGCACGTTTTTCCCAGTCGGAGGTTGAAACTGCCCAGTTTCTGAGAGCACATGAATACAGCAAGAGTTTTAAACTGATGACTTTACACTCCGGAGATGAGGACATTTTTATTTTCTCACCAGAAACACATTTAACATAAATTTTAGCAAAAATGACTGTGTTTTAGGTCTCAAGTAAAAAAGTCTGTTACGTTACGAGTTTTGACCCAATTATTACACGTTTTTTTGGCAACTACCTATTGATATGTCATTATCCGTGAACATGAACTAAATTTTTAACTGGTAAATGAGCTCAAGTTTTTTTGTTTGTTTTTTTTTGTTTTTTACAAAATCTTCATCTGACTGCGTCCTAATAAACCAAGTAAATCACTGTACTATTCACTGCTGCTGTGTGTGGTGCAGGAGGAGAGCACAGGGTGTGTCTGTTAGACGACGAGGACACGTTGGTCCCTGCGACGATGAGACCGACTGGAGACTGGGTGAGACTTAAGGACAAGCAGATGTACTTCCTGGGACGCAGAGACCGAATGATCAAACGCCACGGACAGCGCCTCAGCCTGGATGAGGTGCAGCAAGTCAGTAAAGTTCAAAGTCTACAGAGCTTCTGGTTACTGACTTCATTGTAGCCATACACCACAGTTGACCCCATCTCATTTGAAGAGTTCAGTAGGTTCTCAAAGCAGTTCTCAAGGCAAAGTACAAAGCAAAAAAGTACTTTTCCATAACATATCTAAAAAATATATTTTACTAGTTTTATTATTGCAAAAATAAGAGGACCGATTGTGCTTTTTAACTACCTAACTTAACTAAAATGGCACTTATCTATTTTGGCAAATGAACTCTTCTACATATCTTTATAATCATATTTTTTGGACATACCCCAGTGACAATTTTCACATGATATTAAATCAGTCCAGTAAAAATGTGCTAAACATCTATAAACTTGTAGCATATGATGATGTCATAAATCCAAATGATTATTATATTAATAATATTGTACTTTTCATTTAACACATTTTTGACTTGACCCATTTACTTTTTACATAAATAACTGACTTTAAACCAGATTAATTTGTTTGTTTGCTTTGTAATAAATTGTATTAGACTGTAGAATATTGTCAGATGTAATAATATTTAATATCCTTATCTGAAAGTTTGCAACATCTTTCTTTTTTTTTTTTGGTTTGATTGGCTTTTTTTGTGACATTTTTCACTGTAAACTATATACGCCATATTAAATTTTTGGATACCTTGTGAAAACAAAATTCCAGTATTAAAATTACCCAACTTTACCAGACTGTTTCACAATAAAACTACAATTATAAATTACCTCATTATGAATACAAGTAGTAACTTGTGCAAATAAAGTGTATCATTTATTTCATTATTTGAATTAGGACAGTGTATACTATTCCAATGTTTCATCGGCAGCTTCAACATACAGTACAGACCAAACCTTTGGACACACTTTCTCATTCAAAGAGTCTTCTTTATTTTTATGACTATGAACATTGTAGATTTAATAGAAGATATCCAAACCATGAATGACCAGAAGGAGTGTGATGGTGTGTTTTACCAGATGACCTGACCTCCAGTCACCAGACCTGAACCCAATGGAGATGGTTTGGGGTGAACTGGACCAGAGTATGAAGGCAAAAGAATTTCCAGAGTGCTGAGCATCTCTGGAAACTCCTTCAAGACTGTTGGAAGAGTATTTCATGTGACTACCTCTTGAAGCTCATCAAGAGAATGCCAAGAGTGTGCAAAGCAGTAATCAAAGCAAAAGGTGGTTTCTTTGAAGAGAAATATGACATACGTATGTTCAGATGTTTTACACTTTTTGGTTACGACATGTGTTTATTCGTAGTTTGGATGCCTTCAGTGTGAATCAACAATGTTCATAGTCATGAAAATTAAAAAAAAAGTCTTTGAATGAGAAGGTGTGTCCAAACTTTAGGTCTGTACTGTAAATACACATGCATGACAGATTTAGCATGGCAGCAACATTTCATCTGTTGTCCTAAAGCAGGTTAAAACAATAAACAGGTAATTAGACATCAAATTAGTGAAAGGCAAAATAAGTCATAAATTTATTATTTTATTATTATTATTATTATTATTATTACGAATTTTTTAATTGAAAGGTGTAGCTTAACTTGTCATGTGTTTTTTTTTTTTTTTGTGTTAATATTTCAGCTCATTTTAAGTGTACCACTGGTGGAGGCCTGTGCTGTGGGTCTTTACCAAAACCATCGTCTGATCACATTTATTGTGACATCTAAATCTAAAGAGGCCAAAGCTTCACCAGTCGTTGTGTGGGATTCCACAAAGAGAGAAGAGAAGCAGGACAGAGGGGCTGAAAATGTCTGTAGATCCATCTTAAAAGAGTTATCCCAAACTTCACCGGCCTTCAGTCTACCGGACACTGTGGTGATTGTGCCACAAATACCTCTGACTGCACATGGTGAGTGATAATGTCAATATGAAACAGTTTATGCATATGTTGTGTTAAATTAAATGTACTCACAGGTAAAGTGGACATGAAGGCTCTCATGAAGGTTTATCAAACACATAGAAATGGATTAATGAGCCCTTCAATGAGAGATTTCACCAAGGAAACTCTGGCATCTTTGTGGCAGGTAATTTTTATGCTGTATTTTTAAATATTATGCACAGATAAACAACAGGAACAGAGAGGGTTCTCCTACATTTCTCTCTCTTTGTCTCCTTAAATGCTTTTGACTTTGTTTGGTGAAGAAAATAATTTGTTGTACGTTATTTGAAAAGTTGTAAATTTCCAACTACTTTACCAACCAAGCTAGCTAAATCGCCGGAAACAACGGAAAAGCTACTTTAATTTTACATTTCACCCCATGAACTTAATTGTGTTGTCTCAGTTAGAATTTTTCCACACAGTATAATAATCAGTTCCTGACTTTGACTTGAATAGCCCATGTTGTCATCACTGACTTTTACTTCCTTTTTGTCCATCACTTGTTTAAAGTAAACTGTCAAACTGCTGGATATGACACCATTTTCAAATCATTCATTCTGAGATGATTGTGACTCAATTTGTTCTCCTAATTAAAAAAAAAAGCAATAAAGAGATTATTGGTCGACTTCACTTTCCGATCTACTGCACATGTCCACTATAGAAAGAGTAGTTGGTTGGGAAAACTTCTTTGATAAAAACAGCAGTGGGCATGTGGAATTGTTTTTGTTGTTTTAAGTGGGGTAGTTGATTTTCACACAGCAAACATGATTTAGGTTTGAAATCTGACAATTTTTTTCTCACAAATCCTTCAACATATGGTTAAGATCAACATGTATTCATTTTTGGTAGCAATTTTGGCTTAAAAAAACACTTTTTGCAAACAGCAAAGTGGAACTGGAGAGGACCAACCAAGCACAACCAATCAGAGAGCTGCATTCGGCTTCTCATGACAACTAAGTCTTTAGTATGAATTTCAGACAGTCAACAGAGGTCTCATTTTTTCACAAAGTGCTGCATTTACCATATACTTTTTAGTGGAAAACAGAAAGGTTACTAATGTATCACTAAAAGTTAGTTAACCCAACTTTAATGCACTGTCAAGCACTTTCTGTTAAGTATGAAAAGCACTTAAATAAATAAACATTGATTTGATTAAAAAACCCTACAAATGCTAAATCTAGTGTCAGATACAGGCTAGAGACAGACTTTACAATTCTTAATATTTTCAGAAATCTGTTTTCCCTTTGTGCAGAACTTGTTTTTACTCATAGTTAGAGAAAAATAAGTCATAAGGCCAAAACTACTGAGCTTGAGAAGAATCCAGACCTCTGTTTGCACTGAAACAGATGGAATTGAGCCTCCTATTGGTCAGGTCTTAAACCTAAATTAATTTGAGTACATCGAGTAGTAAGTTGTATTGTCATGATACAGAAATTTCAAAAAACTTTGGCTCTTTGGGAATCCTTTCATAACAGTCTAACATTTGTGTGTGTGTTTAACAGACTTCTCTTGGCCTCCCTAAAGATGTCACTATAAATGAAGATTCCAACTTCCTGCTCAGTGGAGGAGACTCTCTCAGAGCACTAGTTTTCCACGAAGACCTTCTCGCCACCACTGGCCTAACCTCTCCAAATCTGTTAGAAATCATACTCGATGGCACTTTTGCAGACATATTTCATCACATTTCTGAAGTTAAACCAGAATTATCGCTTGAAAACAATGGACAAGTCAAACAGGAAGCAACAAAACGACATTTAGAAACGCCATATGAAGTCTTTCCAAAACGAGAGCGTGTATTTTGTGAAAAAGAATTGTTTAAAGTTATAAGAAGAGGGAGTCAGATGATGGAGAAGTGCTGTGATAAATCTACTGAACATTCACGAATTATTAGAAACGTAAAGTTGGATGAAAACCATGGAACAAAGTCTATATCACTGAAAATGCATTGGTCTTCAGACACTGGGAGATGTGTGGATGCGTCTCCTGTTATTTTAGTGCGAGAGTTGGACAGAAGCACAGTGTTCATTGGCTCTCACTCGCATCGAATCCAGGCCTTGGATTTGGAGTCGGGAAGTCTGGTTTGGGAGCGAGTTCTCGGGGACAGGATAGAAGCCTCCGCCACTGTGTCTGCGTGTGGGACTCTCGTCATTGTAGGTCAGTAGTACAATGTATATGCAGGGTTTTAAAAAGTGTTAAAAGATTGTTATGTTGTGTTATTTTGGTCATATAGTCCCAGTCCCATATATTTATCACAGGTTTACAGCAAAAAAGTAAGAACTTGACAAAAAAATTCAAGTTGAAAATTACAAGATATATAACACGTGCCATCCAAAGGAGACATTGTATAGAAAACAAAGAGAACTTTGGGGATTGCCCAAAATAAATCTTTTAAGTCAATGCCAATAATTGATATTTGGCGATACTGATTTTTGCATTTTAAAATCAGTTGCAAGGCTCATCACAACAACTTTGTCTGATCAAAATAACCAATTTGATGCTTTGAGGACAAACTGGTATCGACATATTTTGTATATATTGTCAGATACCGATAAATCACCCATCCCTAAAGAATTTATATGTAACAAACACAGTTGTCTGTCTGGTCAGACTATTTTTCCAACCTACTTCTCTTATTGGTCAGTTTCAGAGTTGCCAAGTGCACTACTTTATAGCAACTTTTGGCTTCTTTTTTTATAGTCTTATATTATTTTGAAGGTTGTGTTTTTGGGCTGCACATTCAAGACATAAAAGAGGTAAATTTTAGTAGTTTTTCAGGTTTGATTTACAAAAATATAAGATAACAATGTTAGAAATTTTTGAAACTAGTTTTGTTATTTTAAGAACTTTTTACTGTAGGGCTGAGGTCAATTGTTTTGATTTTTTTTTTTTTTTTCCAAAAGCTTGGTCGCATTTCCAGATGTCAAAGACAATACTAGTCAACCTTTGACAACTGGATTTAGCCAGTGACAGTGAAGAGGGAACTTTCTAAAGAAAGCGGTGATTTTATTTAACTCAAAGACAATAAAAAAAATAGACCAAGAATCTTAATAAAATCAAAATCTTGATATAATTTTTTTTGTCATATCACCCAGGCCTATTACCAAGTACTATCATTTGTAAATTTGTAACTTTTGTGAATGCTGCCCTTGTTTACAAAATGGTTGTTAGGTAACAGTTGTGGAATTACCTCGACAGTAACATATTAACAATAATTTATCAACAATAAAGCTGCTATCTGGTATTATTATTTGTCAAGTATTGTGTACAAAAAAATGCCCGTTTACAATATAGTTGCTAGGTAATGTTTTTTTTACCTCTACCTATTTTGCTGCTCATGTCATGTACAATATAAACTACTAAACCAAATATAACTTTGTTTGTTATTGTTAGTCATTTTACTGAATTTTTACTTATGCCTCTATAATGTTGACATGTAAAATGTCTGTTGAATCATGTTGTTTATTTTTTAGGTTGCTATGACAGCTGTGTATATTTCCTGAACGCGTCGTCGGGGGAAACAGAGTGGGTCTTTAAAACTGGAGACTCAGTGAAGTGTTGTCCTGCTGTTGACCCTGAAACTGGTTGGATTTTCGCTGGGTCACACGATGGACACGTTTACGCACTGGACCCAAAGGTGAGCCTGACTTTGTATTTTTAAAAATCTGCCCACAACCACATTTTAAACAGAGCTGTCAAACTGGGCAGTACTTGAGAACTAAAAGTGAGAGAGCGGAGTCTGCAGCAGTTTGTATTCAGACAAACTTGGCAGTAATCAGGGCAGTTCAGCATCATGTCACATACAATTTAGCCACTTTGGGACTATTTTGACAGGACGTCTGCTAGTTTGTCACTTAATAATTACACCTTAATTAGCTTTAGTAAAACATGATTAAGGACTCAATTGATCATGTAAATAAACTGATGTAAAGGTTTATTAAGGATTAGTAACTGAGGCTCTTGATTTTCACGCTGCAAAACAGGAAGTAGGTATTTAACAAATCCTTCTGCACAAAGTTTATTTCACTTACATTAATATTTTTGTCAGTTCGTTTACATGTAGGTCCTGAAAACTGGATAACTAGCCTAGTTCAATTTAAACCAGTTCTCCAAAGCCCAAACTTGGGCACACCGATTGAGGAGCTGTAAACGGTTTTCGGAAAACCAATTGGCGCACGTGGTCCCGACTGTAGTCTGATTTCAGACGTCATGTAAACAGACAATCGGTCTGCAGCTGGACAAATGTAACTGAGCATGCTCACAACTCCTGTCTGCTACACATTCCAACAATAAAATGTACATTTTTACAACAAAAAAGCATAAACTGTAAATTGGACCAAAACTGGGCCTACCAGTTTGAGAAGAAAACCAAATAGAGTTTTTTTGTTGTTGTTTTTTAGCTTAGTCTAATTTACCTAATTTCCCAATTAAACACACTGACTGAAGTAGACCCCCAAAAGCAGCCATTCAGCATGCTGCTTTTTATTATCTGTGAGAAAACAACAAACAGAAGACAATGCTCATACTATAAACACAGTAGAAAAAAAAGTTTGATTGTGTCTCCTGCTTGTTTCCATAGAGACAGCTAAGTTTATTCTGTACTTTGGAAAGCGATATTACTACCATGGACATTGATCGGGGCAATATCTCGAAATTTAGGGAACAAGCTTAAAATTTCTCATTTTACATGCAATAGGAATAAAAATCACAAAAAACTTATGTTCTTGAAACAAGAACTTCTGTTGGCAAATCTTCATTCATTCAAGAAAGTCAAAGCGTGATAAATTTCTGATTATTTGTGAACCATATTTAATGTAATATAAATATACAATTCATGCATTATTGTAATATTTAAGGTTGTCGTTTTTCCAGTGTAGTAACAACTTTTAAGCCAGGTTTTAACACAACCAAGTAGAAAAAGAGACAAAGTAGTTCTTAAAATAACGTCAACTCTGTTTATCCAGGCTCATGTTTGTGTGTGGAAGCATCTGTGTGAAGGCGGAGCGGTCTTCTCTTCTCCGTTCATTCAACCTTCACTCAGACACTTGGTCGTGGCAACGCTGGGAGGTCGTCTTCTGAGCTTGAATCTGGTAAGAATCATAAAAACCTTAATTCAGATAAGCTTGCTGTTGTGTATTTTTTCATGTTGCTTTCCTAGGACACTGCAGAAGAGGTGTGGTCTTTCTCCAAAGATGCACCGTTTTTCTCATCTCCAGTTTGCTCTGAGACACAAATTGTGATTGGTTCAGCTGATGGGAACATTTACTGTCTTAGCCTCGATGGAGAATTGGTAAATAACTCGCATATACATCTATATGACACCAAAATAGGGTTCTTTAGCCACATGTGGGCATCAAAAGGTTGTGATTATATTGATCAATAACTGTATTCTACAATTTGCTAGGATATGCAATCTCAAAACATACAGTACATACAACTACAAGTTAAGACTACAAGTGTCTCCATTGCAAATACTCTCATCAACAGCTGCTTTAAAAATGCAGCAGCCATGGCGCTATTTATTAATTTAGTGGCAGCCTTTGCTCCCTTTTGCCCCAGAACAGACTGGCATTCAAGTTAAGTTAAAACATGGTTTGAACTTGGAACATCAAAATGGTGTCCTTTGGATTTTTTCATACCAATAAAAAGTTAGAATCACTTCTATACAGGACATTTGGGTGGCCCTAGGAAGCGTTTGTCTGGACCGGGACTGCGGCGCGCTTCATACTGGCCCAATCAGCCCGGGAACCTGACTATGGGAAAAGGATTATAACTAGGACACACCTCTGCTTTTGAGCTTCCGAAAATGTTCTCACACAGGTAGAGAAGTCTCATGTCCACACGCATTGGATCATTTTGTTACAACTTTAGGCCGATATAACAAAATGATGTTAAAGGAAAAACACAAACTCATTGAGGCAAAGTGAACTTGCACTGCTCCGCTGTCATGTTCTTCAGATGTGTCACAGGTTTTACTAAATTAACTGGGATCAGACAAAACAGCGCGTCTGTGCAGATCGCTGCGCTCTGGACCTCCTAGTAGCCAACACATAAAAACATCACTTCACACTAACGCCAAGACATTGATCAGAGGCAAGATAGGGCCCAAAGTGTCAGTAGTCACCTTTACTCTCTTTCTAAAATGGTCAAATCATGTTAGAATGCTGGGTGTAATAATGGTCTCAGACTTGAACTTTAACAACCACATCAAGTCAATAACATAAGCAGCTTTTTACCATCTAAAAACATTTCCAAAATCAAAGGTGTAGTGTCAAAGCCAAAGTTGGAGAAACTTATCCATGCATTTGTCTCCAGTAGATTATACTATGGAGCTGCACAGTGGAAGACCGCCCTGGTTCCGGAAGAGTTTTGCCCCATGTTATAGTGCCATAGGCTTTTCGAAAAATTCAAATATTAAGAGTTTAATTTAATTGACCTTTATTTAACCAGGGAAGTCCCACTGAGATTCAGAATCTCTTTTGCAGGGGAGCCCTGGGGGAAGGGTCAGGGGAGGCATTAATGGACATGTTTTTAGCTGTAGGAGGAAACCGGAGTACCCGGAGGAAACCTACGCAGACACGGGGAGAACATGCAAACTCCACATAGAAAGGCCCTGGCCGGCCCGGGAGTCGAACCCAGGACCTTCTTGCTATGAGGCCAGAGCGCTAACCGCTTGCGCCACCGTGTCGCCCAGTGTCTAGAACTTAAAATTTGGCAAAATGTCGTAATAACTTCGTAGTTTACAAAGCTGAAAAACGTTTTTTAAACGAAAATGTAGGTCTTATACTCGTGACTCACCACATAGCTGCTTAGCCCCAAGGACGTTTTCAAACTTTTAATATAATTTTTTATCGAATTCCCTATGGCAATTTAACATGGGGTTCGAGATTTAGGAACCAGGAAGTGGGCGGTCACTGTTGAGCTCCTTTGTAATGGCCTAACCAAACGAGCTGTAAAAAAAAAAAAAAAAAATGCAGTACAGAAAACTACTGCTCGAGCTCTGACTAGAACCAGGAGGTACCATCACATTAGTCCTGTGCTGAGGTCTTACACTGGCTTCCAGTGGCTCAGAGAATACACTTTAAAACAGCTCTGCTTGTGTTTGTAATGCATTTTAATAAGCTATTTTACCGTATTTAAATACTGTGGTTGTAGGGATGGACGATATAGATAAAAGTAGATATCCAGATCATCTTACGATATTCTGACAGATTTACTGTATGTCAAACCAACAGAAAAATGTTCAAACATGTCTTTAAATGTATTCTTTGAGGTGTAATAATCAAACTAAAATAGTCAACTTAACACGTGTGATTCAACGACGGACCAAACATCTGATCCAAACTGCACTCACAACACCTCAGGCTTTTTATTTTAAATAACTCTTTGTACAGAAAAAAATATAGCTAAGCAAGACTGCCATTAATTAAAAGTCAGACTAAAACACATTTTGGTCAACAAAGACCTAAATGAGTAACTAATTGATTGAATATCATAATTGAAAAGTTCACAATGTAACTTTTTTCATTTGCATTGTTAAACAACTTATTTTGTTGCATTTTTTTACTATAAAAGATACTCGGTATTCTATTTTTGGATATTTTTTAAACAGCAATCACGATATTATCTACAATTCGATAGATTGCACACTTCTAATTGGTTGATATATTTTTGTTTTCGTTTTAGCTGTGGCAGTTTTTGACCCAGGCGCCTGTCTTCTCGTCTCCATGTCTGACCCCAGATCAGCAGCTCGTCCTCTGTGGCTCTCATGACGGTCATGTTTACTGCTTGAACATGTGTAACGGTGGCCTGGTCTGGAGCTTTGACACGTCAGGCAGAGTGTACTCCAGCCCCTGTGTGCTCGACGCCTCTGCTCTCGGGACGGGGGGCGCTCTGGTGGCATCCACAGACGGGACAGTGTGGGTCCTCGATGTCAAAACTGGACTTAAGCGAGCGTCACACAAACTTCCAGGAGAGTTGTTTTCGTCACCAGTCGTACATAAGGACTCTCTTGTTATAGGCTGCCGGAATGATTATGTGTATTGTTTAAAGTTAGAAGTATCTTGACATGAATAACATACAAATAATCAGAGGTGGATAGCTCTCAGTTACATTTACTTTTTGCAAAAATTCCATGTGACGCTTAAATAATCACGCAATAATAAGTACGTTTTATAAGTTCTGCTAACTAAGATTTGCACTTATTAGCATTACTATATTCATGGAAATACCCATAAACCAAAGACGTGTGCTAATACAGTAAACAATCAACAAGCTGCTAAGTAAACAGTTTTAGATAATCAAGAGATACTAATAATTCCATGTTAGTATTTATTGAGCCTTTATGAGATTCTTTTTCTGAATGACATTATTCTGATGTTAAACAAGTTAGTTTGAAGTTCAATGAAGAAGTGAACTGGTCAGATAATGTTCAGGGCATCAACAAATTTGATGAATCTCCTTCAAGTCAGAGATGCTCATTATAAATATAAACTCAAGAGGAGATAAAAAAAAATAATATACAACAAGCTAAGATTAGAACTACAAAGAAATCTATGTGTATTTCTATGTGCTTGGGGTTGCAATTTTAAAGGGGCAACCAGAGGAATTAAAATCCAGTACAAACTTGATCCAGTTTAAAAACTAAGCGAGTGTGAGTGATACCCTCAACACAGTGAGTCAGAAAAAGAGGGGTGTAAGGTCAGTGTTTGGGCCTGTCCAGTGTCTTGTCTGCTTGAGTGTGTGAATGGACGGTTTTGTCTGTCTTTTATGGTATGTTTCTGTGTTTTATTGCCTTTTTTTAAATTACTGTTTAATCTATTCATATTGTAATAATGTATTATGATTTTTTTGTCAGGACAAATAGCTGTTTTATGAGGCTTCTACCACCACGTTAGTTTGCACAATTAAATCTGCAGACGCATCAACTTGTTGTGGTCAGAACTCTATAAATGTCCTACTGACACAAACCAAAAACTGGCGACTGGCTTATGAGTAGTTGAACTTTATTTTAACTTTTTAGGGCTTCAATTTGGCGTCCTCACCACTAAATGGCGCCCTAGGCAACCGCCTAGTTTGCCCATGCTCAGGGCCGGTGTTCTGTCGAGACTGGACCCCCTTTGTTTAAGAACCCCTGGTCTACAGCACTAGAGCTTGAGGAATCTTGACGTGCAAGTAAGCAAAGACTTGCACGGGGTGCACGGTAGCAGAGCGGTTAGAGCTCTGGCTTCCCAATAAGGAGGTTGTGGGTTCAACTCCCGGTTCGGACCATATCAACATCTCACGATCTCTCTGGGTACCGTTAGGGAACACTTGGTGATAGTCGGAGGCGCCAGGTGTTTAGTCGAATCGACTCTGCTGAGGTGCCCCAGGGCAGTTTACTGTCACTGAGTGGGGAGGGGTTAATCTCACTGTGAAGTGCTTTGTGACTGTCTGTGAAATGCGCTATACAAATAAAAATTACTTACTTACTTACTAAATGGACACTAACTCGGTAAAACATTCATGTCTGATCACTTGTAAAACATTCAATAAAACAAAAAATTTTAATCGAATAAGTGGTTGAATTTAGCTTATTTATTTTGATAACATCGAATTCCTTGGCCCTGAAAATGGTGGATTAGCTGTCAAAATCACATTTCTAAGTCATTCAGAAGCTGAGTTATTGTCGAAAACCTTTTTAAGGGAGCCATTTTGTCAATTCTAAGATGACGGCCATATAGATGTCAAGGCAAATCAAAACATTGTTCTTTTATTGCTTATCCAATAAAGTTTCCAAAAATGTATAATTTTATTACTCTCCAGAAAAATCTGGCGAAATTACATAGTGAACTTGACAGGTACAGATTTTAACTAATGGTTTTGACTTTTTAATGACTTCTTCATAACCATTTTTAACTTTTCCATTACCTTTATTTATTTATACACCACATTCACACATGCATTTTGATCAGCTAATTCACTTTATCCAGGTGACATTTACCAGGAGTCACTGACAAAAAGTTTTATAAAACATTTTAGGGAATTTGTTTGGGGTTTTTTTCTCTATTTTAGTGAATTTCTAAAATATATTTTGGGCTGTCTGGAGAGAAAATAATTAGACCACAGTGCAGTCCAACATTTTTTTAAAAAAGAAAATAAAAACAATACTCTTAGGTGGACAAAGAAACCAAAAATACAATAAAAATCCGTCACATTGTGCTTTTTTAATAATAAAATTGTATATATAACCAATATTACAATCAATATACTTGTATTACTGACCCTCAATTCTGTCACATGAAATTTCTTGAGATTTATTTGTTACTCAAAATATTTATATTTTTTCCAAAACACTTTCCAAACCCAATAGAATTGCCAACTTTTTCCAGGGCCTGAAAAGTTTTATTTAATTTTCCATGACTTCTCCAGGTTTTCCATGACGGTATGAACCCTGGATACAATTATTTTAAGTTAGAACTGGGACAAGTATCTCTTACTCATTTGTAGCATAAAAAAATTGAAGACACATACTTTTTTTTTTTTTCAGACGTGTTTAATTTACATTATTCATAACATTTTCTTTCTCTTTAAGAATTTTCTTGTTTATATCTCTAAGTGGGACAAAAAAGTGCAAATTATACCAAACATTTTGTTACATTAACACTGCGTACACGACACTATTGTGCACGACCAAAGTTATCAACAAAATGACCGAGCTGCGGCGACCTCTTCTGCCCAAAGCTGCTAGTGCCTTCGACTTACAGAACAAACATTCAGGCCTTTGAGTGGAAAAGGGAAGGTTGTTTTTTCATTCAAGACATTTTTTTTTTACATTTACAGAAAGAGATGGCCTACAAAACACAAGTGTGAAATAGTTACAAGGTTTTATGTTACAGCAAGCAGGAGGTTTTTTTTTTACATTTGTGAGGACAAGTGCAGCCAATGCCCAGGAAACACATGTGGTCTTCTGTGCTGTGTTCAGAGGCGACCACCGTATTTATGATTCACCCATCAGCCAAAACATTATGATCTGCATGTTATACACCAACACCAAAATACTCTGTACTCTAGTAGGGCCGGGCAAAAAATGTATATCCCAATTTTCTTGAAGCCAGATCACGATTCTAGCATTTCGAATGGCCTTTGGGGTGAATAAAACCATCAGCGTTTTCACAAAGTTAATTCCAGCTGTCACTCACTATCAGCGTTGCCAGATTTTCAGAGAGAAACAAGCGACTGAGCATTAAGAAAACCCCTAAAACAAGCAACTCCAGTCATTCAGTTAAAAAGTTAATAAAAGAACGTTGTGTGTTGTCACAAAACAAGTGTCGGTGACTCTAGAACACTGCAAAAAATGAATTTCAAGACAAGCTACAGTTGCTTGATTCTAGGATTTGAACCCTAATTTTAAACATTTTGACCAATTTAACCTTGATTTAAAATATTTTCCTAAAAGTGTTTTGAACTGATTTCAAGACATTGCTTCTTATTTCAAGCCAAATTACTTGCCAATGGGTTAAGAAAATTGTTCTTACCCCCTTTGGCAATGTTTTGTTCTTAATTTAAGTTTGAAACCATTGAAATATTCTACATTACACAAGCAATTAAATCTCGTTCAGTTAAAACAGCTCAAATCTGGATTACATGTCTGATTCCAAGTCATTTTAAGCAAGTCTAGAGTTATAGTTTTT
This sequence comes from Mugilogobius chulae, assembly GCA_038363315.1. Lineage (NCBI taxonomy): Eukaryota > Metazoa > Chordata > Actinopteri > Gobiiformes > Gobiidae > Mugilogobius > Mugilogobius chulae. Next base: position 30,664,168 of record CM076412.1, read on the forward strand.
GCAGTGAATATTTAAACAAACTAAAAATTCACATTTCAGTCATAAATGAATGTATCTTTGTGGGTCAAACCTGAAAAAATGCCTAAAGATCAGCTATTCTATGACGTGAAAGTGCAGCCCAGGAGCAAACCCCTAAAATACAACCTGCAATGGTCAAAATTCAAAAGTGACTTTACGAAAAAAAAAACACCTAATGTTGCTATTAAAAGTGGACTTAGCAATTTGAAGCCGATCCTTAAGAAGAGTTAGTGGGAAAACAATATCAATATATCAATATTTAAACAGACAGTTGCATCAAATAGAGAAATGTGAAATCTCGACATGACGATTTCAATTTTCATCACAATGTTGCCCAGCCCTACTTTCTAGCAGCATACTTTTAATTTTACTTGAGCAGAGTTGGTAGTGTAGCCAAAAGTAAGAGTAATGGTGCTTCAAATTCAGGGGAATTTGAGGGGTGTTTTGGGGGAGAAGAGAGAGGTGGAGTACAAGTACATGTTTTAAGTGATATGGAAAACTGGAACACATGAAGGAAACCTACACAGACACAAGGAGAACACACAAACTCTGCATAAAGGCCCTAGCTTATTATGTGGCCAGAGTGCTAACTACTGCCACATTGTGTCACATTGTGTAATTGGAAGGACAAAACCTTAAAATGCACAAAAGCTTGTCTTTTGTTGACCAATCACACTGCTCCTTACACCACAAAAATCCACCTCTCTCTCACTTTTAGAAGTATGATTGTGGCTAGATTTTAGGGCAGACTTGGGCAAACTGCAGAGCGCTGGTCAGATGCAGACCTTTAATCAGGTCTCCAGCACATTTTTCAGAGACAGAGATCTATGACAAAGTATAAGAGACAAGAAAACATGAGAATAAACATGTAACAATTCACAATGTCGAAGCTTTAAATCTTTCTAATTCTTTTTTATAATTTGACAAGGACAAACTCACTTAAAGTCGCACTGTGTAACTTTCTGGCCAAATAAATTTAAACAAAAGTATGTTTTTTGTCATTTAGATTTCTTTGTTGCACTTAATAAATAATAAAATTCTGTTTCTTTACTTTGGGCAGGCTTGCATGGCCACAAAATGGACAATATTTGTCCTGGAGAAGGGCTCGCTCATGTTTGTTTCAATAGAAAAGTGGTTAGTGTAGTTGTATTTATTCACGTTATAGCATTAAATGTATTTAGTCCCATTCAGAATGTCCCAAAGAAAGTTACACAGAGCACCTTTAAATATGAGAAAAAAAGTATATTTTTTTCTGAGAATAAAGAATACATTTTTCAAGATTTAACTTGAGGATTTATGATATAAGTCGTAATTTCAGGCTTGGCGATAACATACACACTCGGGATATGGCTTGACATATCAAAGTTAATATATAATAACTTCCTCCCAATATCAGTGAAGCTCCTAAATTCAGGCCACAGAGCAAAACGCTGATGGTGATGGAAGTGGTTTTGTATATGTGCTATTTGACTGTGTATGTCTTTTTTTTTTATAGTGTTTTTTTTGTGTGTGTGGTAGCCTGTATGTCCAAAAGAAATTTCCTTTGGGACAAAATAAAGAATCTTGTATCTTGATCTTAATCTGAGTCACTTAAACAAGCATAGTTGCAACTTTTTATGGCTTAGATTTAATTCTCAGAAAAAAGACTATTTACCGACCCTCCACTACATATCTGGGTTTGAATATGGCCCTTGGGCAAACTCCTGTTTTAGGGGTTTAGTGTCACTTTAAGCTACATACAGTAAGTGGGCATATAACACTATATATCTGCATAATCTGCCTGCTCACGTCTGCTCCTTCTTCGAACATAATGTAATGGCTGATCTGCGTATTGTTACTGTCACAGTCATCACGGACACAGTTATTTTCCATTAAGTAAAAAAGAGAAAAGGCTCAAAAGATACAGTAGTGTTAAAACACAGACAAATCCATTGCTTTACATTAATAACACCGGCGCGGGCAGCTGGAGAGACGCCTGTAACACTTTCTCATTTGGGATTATTGTTACGGTAGCCCTTAAAACACTATTCTTAAACACTGTCATATATATTCACCTCTCGTACAGAAGTGTCCCTATTGTGTCAAGTGAGCTATTTACATCCACGGTGACGCAGTTGGCTACTAAATACAAAAGTTGGCTATTGCATTGGCCAGCCACGTTTGGGATTGGCTGTTTGGAAAAGTCCCCTGAATGTGGCCGATTTAGCAAATATTTCTTTTTCTTTTAGTACATGAAGCAACTTGTGCGCATGCCTGCAGTACATACTAATAAGAGTGTGCGTTGTGTTTTTAAGTGAAGCGCACTTTAGCGAGATAAGGGCACCATCCAGTTTAGATATAAACTCACGGGACAGGGGGTTTTAAATAGGGTGCAGCTTTATGGAAAAATAAGAGACCACTGATTCTCTCTCTGCTTTCCATGTTTGACAAAATCCCAGGCTGGTTACAAAGCACTTAGGACACTAAATACTGCATGTAGGTTGTTTTTCCAGTCAAAAATAAAATGGAATCAGGATGTACATTTAGCCTATATCTAAATTACAAGACACATTGTTAAAGATTTACTAATAACTTAAGTGATTTTAGACTGAAATAACTGGTGGCAAAAAAAAGAAAAATACTACATTTTAAGTTTATTTGTTTTGATATTTATTGCACCTGAAATGCAAACTTCATCTTGTATTTGTCCGAAAATTTAAAACTATAACTCTGGAGGCCACACTCACACACTGCACATTAGCACCGAAGCAAGTTCTTAGTTTGTAAATTTAGTTCATTTACAAAGGCAATAAATTCTGATTAAGAACATGGTTTTAAGTATACAAAAAAATAAAAACGATAATCTCGGCGGTGTTTGATTTCGCTGCTAAATAAAAAAACTCCTCTTGAAACTGCAGCAGGTGTGAGTGTGAGCTGCCTCCGCCGCTGCATTGGTCTCTTATTTTTCTCAGAGCTCTTTGTGTGTTTTGAATGGAGACGTTAAAATCACTATAAGCCACATCAGAGGATCTGTGTCTCTATTTGATGATCTGTGGACAGTCACTCCAGGCTTTGGCCTTCCTCTTGGCCAGTGCCAGCCAAGCCGGCTCAGTGGACACCTGCGCCGAGTCGCTGGAGGGGAAGCGCTTTGCCACGTCTTTGACAGCAGGAGGTGATGGTGTGGAGTCTGCGATCTCAACTGCACAGACAGAGAATACCATATATCAGGGGTGTCAAACATGTGGCCCCTGAGAGGATTTCATGTGGCCTTCAGGATGACTAATATTGTAATAAAGTAAACAACAGAGCTGTAAAACAACTTCTCATAGTTAGCATTTTTAAAGTTGCCATTGTTTTAACCTAAGGGCCAACTGAATAATTTTTATGTGATGTCACAGTCCTGAGCTTTATATGGTTAAATTACATGTTCATTAAAAAAACCAAAAAACTACATATTGGAAGAACAAAGCCTTTTGAGCTTTGCAGATTTAAAGAATCAAAAAAGCAGGATTACTCATACATTTATGAATATAATGTTACAAAAAGCAACTTTAGGGCTGTTCAGTGAAGTGACAACATTTAAACTAAAATAAAAATTCCACAAAATTGGCTTTTAATCATAATCAGATGTTTAGTTTTAATATGAAAGAGACAATATTTAGTGTGTTTGTACTGACCAGTCACAGAGCTGGGGAGTGTGTTAGCCTTCTTCAGTTGTTCACGCCGCTCAAACCGTCCCAGGAGAGAGTCGGGTCTCTTGGGTTCTTCTGGAGTCTGAGGTTTTGAGCTTGGGCTGATGCTGCCGCTTCCTCTGCTCTCTGTGGGGCTCGGCAATGTGAGCTACAACAACAGGAGGTCAGGCATATTAAAGGTGCTATAAAAATATTTATGTAAATGTTTACTGACAAATGTGGTATCAAGTGATCATTTACAAAACCAGAGCACGCTCACCACAGATTGAAACCACACTATGTTTGACATGTAATACTGTGATATACATACACTGTCTCTCTCTCTGGCCTGTTTTTCTGCCAGTTTGGCCTCTCGTTGGCTGCGGCGGTCCTCTCGGTTCTGCTGCTGCTCCCTGAAGCCCTTCTGTTTCTGTAGAGCCAGGTGAATCCACAGGGGGGCGCCCTCCTTCTCCTGCACCTTCGCACTGTCCAGAGAGTGTCTGCTCTGAAGGGACGGTTTCTCTGTGGAACAAACAAGGTTACCTTTTATACATGTTTAACCAAATGTTTTACATCAGTGTTGTCTTAGTTTTACATGACAGTAAAATGGCATTGTTTTCAAAATATCATCAGTGTAATTACTAAACAGATATTTTGAATTCTTCTCTCAGCATTAGTAACATCTTTAACTGGCAGTAAGTAAAAACCTTGTTCAGGCAAAGTTGCTGGCAAACAACTGTGCTAAAGAAGTGTGACTCTGATAGGTTTGTGTCACATTTGGTATAGTTTCTTGTCAAGTAAATGCTAATAATGATCACAGTAAACACACAGAAGTGTTGTGAAAATACAGTCTTGGTCAAGGATTCAGTCACTGACATCTGCCAGTACAGCAGGGCCTGAAAAGCAGAATGAAACATAGGCACTCAATTTGCCCAAGAATACTTTGTCTGGTGTTTCTCAAACTTTGTCCTTTTGAGTGAATTAATAAGGATCAGTTTATCCACGGTTTAGTTTTCCTTTTAGAAGTGACTTAGTCTCATTTTAGATTTACACCTGATAAAGTCAGTGTTTGTTCTGTTGGTGGATAGAAAGCCAGCCTGCTTAATTAGGTGCAGAGAAAGGATGATGGAGATTTCTATGAGACTGTTAAATATGTTTTATTAGTTAAAAGGAATCAGAATACACAGTCAATTACAGCGTTGCTTTTTTTAATTTCTGTAAAGAACTATCCAAACAACCATTCCACCGTTTGGTGAGCTGCACCTTTTCTCACTAAAGTAGAATTTTGGGGTTAATATTTGGAGTGCAGGAGAAAACAGACCATAACAACACACATGCTCAGGAAAAGCAAAACACTTGTATATTGAATGTTTTATGATGTCTTTTGTATTTTATGTAACTTTATCAATGAGCATTTCAATTAAGATTAATGTCAATGTTCTGAATGACTTTTAGTTTACTTTAGCACCTTTTCTTGCACAAACTGCCCACTTGTGTCGAGTCGACATTCTTTCATATCGCTCATGATTCATGTTACTGTGAGAGACAGACTGAACTTGCAAATAACAAATAGGTCATAGGTTAAACCTTTAGGCAATGTGTGCATAAAGAAAAATGTGAAAAATGCAGGATAGGCAGAGGGATTTTTTTTTTCTCTGATCACTTTTAAAGCATTTGCACACTTTGCAAAGATATTTACTTCAGTCACAAAAATGTAAATTTAACTGTGAACAAACTTAGGACACTAAAATATACAGTAGGCACAGTTACCAGATTTATACATTTAAGAGCCATTACTCAAACAGAGTCTGAGCTTTTGAAGCCAAATCCTACATTCACATAATTCTCACATCTTTGAGTATGCTCCCTTAAAGTCCTTGTCTGGACTGTTGTTCAGAGGAAGCTCCGCGCGTCCTCCATAGACGTTACATGTAAACCTAATGTCTGTGATGCCGCAGTGTGAACACAGCTTAATGCTACAGGACTTTTAGAGATGAGATGGCATTACAGTCCTGTTGGACCAGTGTCTCACTGTTTCATGTTTTTTATACAAATTTGATATGAATACAAAATCACACAATTATTAGTACTTTATGTAATAAAACATTTTAGTGTTGGTGAGAACAAACGTGTCTTTATGTTGTCTGGTTTGCTTCTTCAATGGTCTGACCATAAAATCTCCTCACATTGTGATGTCTGTGTGTCCTGATGTGTCTCCTGTGTTAGTCCACTGATACTGGATCAGAATGAGCAGGATTTGTGTTAAATGTACATAGTTTGAATATGATTGTATTGAGAGGCAATAATGTGGAGTAGTGGATTATGTAATAATACAGAATGTGTAAAAACAGGAAAAGTAGAATGAGTTTTGTGCAATAATGGGTTTGAGAGAACTGTCTAATTACATATTTATTTTTGTCAAAACCTGACCTTTAAGACACTGGTTTAGGAGTGGTACAATCCAGTGTGTTTACATTCATGTTCTATCATATCTGTTCATTATCATGCTCTGTCCAATCAAACCAAACACAGAAAGTAAAGTTGCAGTTTTTGCCTGAGTGCTTTTTGGATTCTGACATATAATGCACATTTCTTAAGTTGCCCTGAGTGGGGCTCATATTCACTGACCTTTTCGGATGAGCTCTGTTTTGCGGTCCGTCTTCTCTCTCCATGGGATGTTTATCGATGGGAAGAAGGACTTTTTCTCTTTGGGCTCCTCCTCTCCCGGTGAGTGCCCTTGGGAGTGTCCTGGCCCGCTCCTCTGTGTTTCCTCTCCCCTGACTCCTACCTGCTCACGACTCTGTGTCTCTGCTTCCCTCGGACTGTGCAAACCGTGGTGCGATTTAGGCAGGGGCGATGGCGGAGGAGTCTGTACTGACCCGTGCGGTTTTGGAGACGTTCCTGGCCTCCTGTAAACGGGAGGTTTTGAGATAAGTTTGTCGCTTTCGGCGTGCGGAATAGGGCTGGGTGACTTTGCCCCTTTTGCCCTTGGTGAATGGATGTACTTGCTGACTGCTCCTTCCTTTTGCGGAGACATGGGGCTGAGTCTTTCTGAAAAAACTGAAGAAACATCCGAATCCGGCTCTATTGGCGTGAGAGGTGATGGAACACCGTCAAAACTATCCCCATCGCTATATCGCTTCTTCCGCTTTTCTGTGGATTGATCATTATGGAAACGCAAAGAATAGTTAGTCCGCCTCAACTTGATCCCAAAAGGAGATGGTGCATCCTCTCCATCCTGACTCAAATCTTCTTCCAAGTCTTTACTGTCATAGCTCTCACTGTATGTCCTAGTTTTTAGCATTTCCGAATCAGGTTTCGTACCGGGAACAAGGAACGATGGCAAGTCTTTGGCAAAAACGCACTCATCCGACGCCTTCTCCACTATTCGGACACTTTTGCTTTTCGGTTTGGGTGCTGGAGATACCGGACATTCATAAGGTGTCTCACTTAAGTCCTCCGAACCGTAAACCTCAGAATTCCTATTCGAATCACCGAATTTCTTTTTTGCCGGCGTGATTGAGAACTTGGCGCTAGCGGACATAGTTTTTCTGAGATGCGTGTGGGAAAACGCAGGCTGCTCTTCTGCCGGCGGTTGGGGTTTCGTCATTTCCGGATCAGGGTAGCTTCCATCTTCTACCCCTTTGAATATTTTGGATCGAATGCTTGCCCACTCTGCCAGGACGTCCGAACCCGGTTGATCAGTGGAGTAAGAAGCTTCGCTGAGGGATTTAGTCTTGCCCGATTTGCGATCCGGTGAAGTTTTGTTTTTAGTTGGAGTCCCTGGCGTCGCCTTCTTCTCCTCCAAACCCAGAAGAGATTTGCATGCGGTGTCTTTGATTTGGTCGAGGTTCACGGCGGGGCCACAAAGCTGAGCTCCGGTTACTAAGATGGCTGTGTGCGGGATGTACGTAGAAGGTGAAAGGCTGTCTTCAGACGAGGCCATTTTAGCGCTCTCTTTGTGATCAGCCACAGCGCCGCTCTGGTGGTGAGAGGATCCAGGTGAAACAGGTGTCAGGTTTACCTTTTGGAAACAGAAGAAAATAGTTTCACAATTTTGTAATTTTGTATTATTTTTAAAGTATATACAGAATCTCTCTCTCTCTGCGTACTTCATCTGTATATTAACAAAATAAAGTCAAATGTTTCTCTTCCAAAATGAATTTTCAGAATGTGGTTAAAAAGAAGCCACTTTCCGCCCTACTGCACATGCTCCATGCAGAACAGGTTAGCTCGGGAAACTTCTTTGAATAAAACAACGAAACAGGATGAGAGCTAGCTGTTTTGATCAGTTATGAACCGGTCTGACAGACTTCTGACTCCTGAAGCTTGAGACCGTGTTTTTTTCACAGTTTTTTCACTCACATGAATGTAACTTTTAAGGGGCGTAGGGGCGAATTTCACTCACAAATGTTGAAATAGCAGTTAAACTTTTGGTTTCGCACAGTGATAAACTCTTGTATTTAGCTGACAACAGCTCTAGGTTGAGTTGTTTCTCCAGCTTGGAAAATGAGCGACCACTCTTTCTGGATGTCAGGTGCGCGCATCGCCCATGTTGGTAAACAAAGAATCCCTCTAAATATATCCATGATAAACTTGTCAGTCTTAGAGTATTTTAAAAGAAGTTGTATGTATTCTTTTTTTTAAGCTGTTAGACTAGTGTTGTCTTTTGTTCACAGTCAACTTAATGTGCAGTGCCTAAAGTCAACAAAGAGAAGTGCCGATACTCTCATTTTCAGGTGTCCGCAAAGAAAAAATATAATGTTTTGCCATTTTTAACAAGTTAAAAGTTAAATTGAGTTCTAATAAATTGAATACATTGCCTTTTATTGTATTTAAACTGCATGTGACTTACGAACTCTGACACCTAACCCTCCATTTGGGGACCAATGGCCTACATCTCTGTACATGTTGTCCACAGTGAACATTCCATTTATAACAATAAATGTATGTATACTACAGTCACTGATCGAATCAAAATGAAAATCAATCAAAGCCTCCCATCAGTGAAAATAATCTGAAACCATATTCAGATACAGAAAGAGGGCTTTGTATGAATAAAATGGTTAGTTTTTTGCTGACAAATGTTCAATCTTGTGTTGTGTTTTCGGTCTGTCTTGCACCTTTTTATCTAAATGTTTGTGTGTGTGTTTTAATAAAGATGTATTTCAAAGAGTTAAAATATAAACACTGCTCTTGTTTAATGTGGTGAGAACAAAAACTGTTATGAGTTATTCTGCACTTCTGAAGTATTGAGTTTCTAAATTATTCATATCAGTCTATATTTAATCCTCTCTTATGTAAGACTCAGTGATGTTAAACTTTCTTTGTAGCCACATCTACTTCGGGGGAAACTGACAGGCTGTGATTCCTTTTTTATCATAAAAACAACCATAAATAGCTTTGGCTTATGGCTGCAACTAACCATTATTTTGCTAATCAATTAGTTGGGCAATTATTCTTTCGATTAGTTGTTTAGAACGTTAAGATTCACAACGTTAAGATTCACATTATGCCTAAAACAAAATATATTTTACCAAATTCAGGCACTTTTCTTATATCAGCTTTTTTTTTTTTTTTTTTTGTGCAACATCATTTGAGAACGTTCTGGAAGTGTAGAAGGTAATGTTTACATTTCAAAAACAATCTACAAACACAATTTTCATTGCTCATTATGAACAATTCTATACAATCTGAAGTTTTCTCGGTACATGGCATGTTTTAAAACCTAAATAAAACCAGTGAGCGATTATTAAATAAATTATATTTGTGTGTTATTATATTATATGATCACAATTGTATCATTATTGTGTTTACTCCACATTTATTACTAAAAAAAGTTTAATAGGTGAAATAAAATGTTTTTTCAAGATGTTTTCAAATAGTTTGGTTGAACAAAATACAAACTCAATTATCAAAGTATTTAAGCGAGAACATCATTTCAAAATTCAGATTCATATTGTTTGCATGAGATCTTTAGTAGACTCTCCCTACGCAAGATGGCTGCTTGAACTGGACATTTGTTGCTATTGGTTACCGTGGCTCTGCTCTCTCTAGTCTTGGCACGTTACCTTTTGAAACAAGATCTGCTTCTCTCCAGACGACACCTTGAACGAGAAGGGCTTCTGTCTTTCCTCCATCTCCTTCCACCTGAGTTCCTCCTCCTTCTCCTTCCTCACTCTCTCTTCCTCCTCTCGCCTCCTTCTCTCCTCCTCCTCTTTCCTCTTCTTCGCTTCCTCCTCCTCTCGCCTCCTCCTCTCCTCTTCCTGCTTCCTTCTCCTCTCCTCCTCTTCCTCTCTCAGTCTCTTTTCCAGTAGTTCCTGTTGCCTCCTCGCCTCCTCCTCCTCTTCTCGCCTCCTTCTCTCCTCTTCCTCACGCCTCTTTCTCTCCTCCTCAGCTCGTCTCCTCTCTTCTTCCTCCCTCTGTCGTCGTAGCAACTCCTCTCTCGCCTTCTCTCCTCTGCCTCTCTGTGCAGCCTCTCCTCCTCCTCTCTGCGCCTCCTCTCCTCCTCCAGCTCTCTAATCCTCTGCTCCTCGGCTCGTTTCCTTTCCTCCTCTGCTTGCCTCCTCTCCTCTTCCTCCCTCCTTCTCCTCACTTCCTCCTCATGTTGCCTTCGCCTCGTGCTCTCGGAGGGTTGCAGAGGCTCTGTGGCTGATGCTCGGCGCTGGACGTTGGAGGCAGAGAAACAGGGAGCCTCCAAGTCCTCCTCCAACAGACCCGGGATAGAGACCTCCTGGAAGTCCTGGGACAGAAAATAAAAGCTATTAACATAGATACGTTCGGCACCAAAAGCCACGCCCACTGACGAACCTTCAGTGGGGAAATATAACAATGCATCAGAACAACAGCTTTCTCTATAACTGTTCAACAACTACAACAGCAAATGAGGACTTAAGGAAATATGTTTCATCAAATATGGATACGAAGACGTGGAGATGTATAAAGTGATCCAACAGTCCAAATTTGTAAATATATTCAACAATGCTAAAGATAGCTGCGAGCTGAATGCTTATGTGATGATAGCAATGCCGAGGGCATTTTCACGGCTACAGAACATTCTGTTTACTTGAACAACCTCCATTTAAACTTCCTTAAGACTCCACTTAAATTAGTTGTGCTAAAAATACATGTTATTTACCAGCAAACGTCTAAAAAAAGATAAAAAGCTCAGTCTCCCGTTAGACTTGGTCCATGACTTTCTCACACAACAGGTCCCCCTCATATTCAACACGTTGTTGAATGTATCTATGATTCGACTAAGTGATTTACTACTGACATTAGTTTGCTTTTTGCAAAATAAATGTTAAGGTTATAGTAAGCATGTTTTCTGAGGAGGTTTTTGAAAAACACACACACAGAAGCAATTTGTATATTTGTGGAGGGAAACTTGATTTCATGGCTTCTTGCATTGATGAAACATTTCAACCAATCAGCTTCAAATATTTGTTGTGACGTTTCATCTTTTTCTGACGGCTTTCAGCAACATTTTATTCACATTGATGATATGTAGAACTCAATTCAAAGTGATGCACATATAAACTTGAAAAAGCACCTTCTAAAACAGTGGCACCCAAAGTGGGCCTCAGGGGCCTAATTTGGGTGCTCAAGATTGCTAGGACAATCTTTTTGACAACTATCAAAAACACAATATATTAATAAAGGCAATGTAATGCTCATCTCTTCTCAAAAAAAGTTTTAAAATGCAAAACAAAATTAGGCTTGGCCCTTGGCATAGTTCAGCATAATACATAATACAAGGAAGAATCTGCTAGTTTTGACCCACTAAGAGAAAAAGTTTGGGCACCTCTGCTCTAAAAACACCTATCCAACACACAAAGTTTCACCCTATATTGAAACTAAGCAACTGCTCAAACACTGGAGTCCTGTGAGGAGAGGAATAAATGCAGTGTGTACTAGTTAACTCATTTTAACAGACCATCACTTCTCACCTCTGTAAAGCGCCGATGCTTTCGAGACACTCTCTGGTTCTTGGGCTTGACGGACAGTTTATGTTTTGCTGCTGTGTTGTCCAATCGAGGGCCACTCTGTGGAACTGCGTCCAGGTTTATGGACTCGATGGTTCCAGTGGGAGAAAGAACTCGTTTAGATCTGGGAGACTTCGCTGGAGGGCTGCTGTGTGGGGCGGCTGGAGGTTGGGCTGAGTGCTACAATAAAATACATCAATAAAACAGCATTATCGTTCATTTTTACACCCAAAGCACAAATGTAAAAAATAAACAAGAATAATATTGGGCTAGGTACAATCGATTTCCCTGTAAAATAAATATCGTGGTAATGCATCTTTTCAGATGAAAATCAGTCTACAATGTCCTGTCTGCGTCTAACAATGTCCTGCTTGTTCACCACTATCCTCTAAGTCCATCTGTAGTAATTGTTAGCATTGTGGCTAACTGTTATTAACAAGATGGCACGTTTAACTCCTAAAATCTGTGAAAAAAGCTTAAAACAAAGTGTGCTGAAAAATGGAGCTCAAAAGTGAAAGCTCGCTCTAGCTTTGGAAGTAAACTGCCTCACTGTAAAGTAGGGGTTTCAAAAATTTACATTTTCAGAATTTAAAGATATATTGCGTGCTAGCCAGCTATGTGCTAACTCAAATCCACAGAGCAGTAGTTTTCAGTCTAAAAATTCATCTACAACTTAAACTTCAACGAAACATTTAATAACTTTGTATTTTCTAAAGCTGCAGAAATGGATACAAAATAAAAACGGTCTTTGCTCCTGACTCACCACAAAGCCCATTTGCCCCGAAGACGGTTTATTTAAATTTAACATGGGAGGCCGTAGGCTACTTGTTGAATGATTAAATGGGCGGTCACTGCTGAGCTCCATGGAGCGTGGGCTCCCATGTTAAATTTCCATTGGAGTATCGAAAAATAAATATATTAAATGTTTGAAAACGTCCTCGGGGCTAATCAGCTTTGTGACAAGTTATCAGCATAAGACCTACATTTGTTTAAAATGAAATAATACAATCTTGCTTGTTATGTTAATGCTATAGAAATGCTGGATAATTTATGGACTTGATCTCAAAGATCTACCTACAACAACATCATAAAACTGGAAAGTTTAGAACAGTGTTTTTTGAGACTGAGAGGAAAGAATAGTATCTCACAGACAGAACTCCAACTGTGTTTGTCATCAGGAAGTGAGAGGATCAAAAATGTAAAAAAAAAAAAAAAGTAAATTTTGCATAAAAGATTATTAAGTATAACCAGATGCCTTTTCATGTAATACAGTCCTAGTATGCATCAGTTTATAATTTGGAAGAGAAACGAAGAGAAAGTGGACAGTTTGCTCACTTGTGGCTCAGGTTTGGGTGGTTCTGCTTCATCCTGAACCTGGACTTGGGCCTGGACTTGGACCTTCATGGGACTCCTGGGAACCTCCTCGTCATCTGTGCTGCCCTCATCTCCTTCACTTCTGCGCATAGACGGGGGCTTCTGTCCAAACTTTATACTTGATGCAATCTGCCTCTGCAAAATCACGACAGAGATGTTTAGTGTGACACAAAAAAAAGTTATACTGTAACTATAATTATCTGTAAGTGAAAAGAAATTTGAAGTGTCCCATATACGTTTATTGGATTCAGGAAGTATTATTTTTAACAAGAGTTAGCTCCTGTTAGCTTTACCAACACAACTCAACCCACTCTTTTAAAAAGTTTTGAAAGATGTCCAATAGTTTAAGCATTAAGTTCCTGAGAACCAGATCAATGCAGCATTATTATGAGACGCAAAATCCATTTGATAAGTGAGCAAAACATGTGACAAAAAAAAAAAATGAAATAGTTGTGTATGTTTACGTTTTAAATGTATTCAAATGTTGTGCTTATGAATGTGACATCACCAGGCCAAGTTTCAAGTCAAGGTCAGCTTAATTTGGTTGTTATCTTTTTATAGACACAATAAACCATTTGGTGAAAAGCCAGATCCATAAAACAGTTATGCATGACTTGTGCTTTCACTTCATTTGAAATCGAATCTAATCTATTATTAGCAACTGTTATGAATAGTGACTAATAGTGACTTTAAATTATGAATTTAAAGTCACTATTAGAAGTCACCAGTCACCATCTTTTCTATCTCATGGCAAAGTCCAAAGGCATTTAAATCATTCCAGAATGTCACGTTATCAAATAATCCATTCAGCGTTTTCAGTTACAATACGGATTTTGATCATTTGGCTTCAGGTATTTGCTGATCTCAGTGTAGAAACAGATTTTTTTTTTTTCTCAAAACACAGTTAAAATGAGTCAAACTGTTTTTTTTCTGATATTTGGAAGACTTCATTTATGAGAATAGAATTTCAAACATTATGAGACATTCTGTGTCAACATCTGTGAGTGTTACCTCAAATGAATGGCACGACTGATGTAACGGGACCAAAAACCGATACAGCTAAAAATGATTTGTTGGTACAAATATCCGATCTTTGTGTTTTCCACTAAAACGTAGATGATAAATGCAGCACTTTGTGAAAAAATGAGACTACTGAGTATTGTCTGAGTTGAATAATCAAGAGTTTTAGTTCTAATCATGAGCCCAATGCAGCTCTCTGATTGGCTGAGCTTGAGTGACCCCCTCCAGTTTCACTTTGTTGTTTGTAAAAAGAAGTTTATAAGCCAGAATTGCAACTAAAATGAGTACATGTTGATGTTAGCCATGAGTTGAAAGATTTATGAAAAATCAGCTACTCCACCTTTAAAGCAGGAAGATCAACGCCTAAAATTTTGAAAGAAAGTCATGTAACTTCATAAAATCTAAAGTAATTTTAATTAAATTAACAAGATTATTTTTACTAGCTTGATATATAGGAAGAATATAAAGACATGGACAGCTACATCACATCAATAATCATAACATGGGCCATTATGTAACAGTCAAACCTTGATATTGTTCTTAAAAGCTTCTGTCACATTTAAATACAGTAGTAACATAACAGGATAATGCCAGAGGTAGCAAGTAACTAAGTACTGTTACTCAACTATTGTACTTAAGTAGTTTTTTGAGTATCTGTACTTTACTTGAGCATTAAAAAAATCTAGTCACTTTTTACTTTTAGCCTACTTCTTACATTTTTCAACAAATCCCTACAATTTCAAAACAAGTTACTTTTTAAGTTCACAGACAGTTTTAAAATACCCCAAGCTTTCTAATATCTAACAACTACATATTTGACGCACATGATTACATACAACTTTACGATAACTGTCCCATTTTGCAGTATGATGCACCTACGACTAACTTTGCAGTAAAAAACGTCAGTACTTCTGCCACCTCTGAATAATGCTGCAGTCTTTGTGAGTGGAAGTTAATCGACAAAAACTACCGAGGTCCAGATCTTACGGGCCTCAATGCAGCGCACGGCCATGCTTAAGATATATTTTATGCAAAAAAAATCATCGCATAGTTTGTAGTTTGCGAAGGAAATCATGGCTCAAAAACCTAAGAAAAACTAGTTAGCTCTTGCCCACCAACTGATCACATTCTTGAATATGAACGCTATGCCTACTAGCCATAATCATGCATTATTAATTTT
Source organism: Mugilogobius chulae (assembly GCA_038363315.1). Taxonomy (NCBI): domain Eukaryota; kingdom Metazoa; phylum Chordata; class Actinopteri; order Gobiiformes; family Gobiidae; genus Mugilogobius; species Mugilogobius chulae. The sequence continues at coordinate 30,679,395 of CM076412.1, forward strand.
TGTCATCGCCCTACCTTTTCATGCACATTGCCCTGACATGTCTGCCTGATATTTGTGCAGCGAGGACAAAATATCAACCAGTTATTCCACTAACTAACCTGCAGATTCCTGACTTTATCCGAGACGTTTTCCTGGGACATGGTGTGCTCTCCGCCCTCGTCCTCCTGTTTGGACGAACTTTCCTCTGGTATAAAGATGCTGTCGTGTGAGAGCGCTCGAGCTCCGATGGGGTTCACCTCCCTGAAAAGACATCAAAATACAATTAAAATAAAACTTAAAACATTGCGTGATTCAGAAGCGTGTAATTATCTTCTCTGACTGACTGTACTTACACGCTGGTGTGTTCAATCATTGTCTACTACAGAAATGAATGGGCTCTCCACACACCAGCACTTTTACTACATAAATTAAACACGTCCAAAGGCTTTTATGATCTGTATTTGACCAGGGCCTCACCCTTTACTCAGCTGATTGGGTAATAACAGACTTTATGGACGTCAAGTTTAGCACTGTGACAACACACGTGGCAGACTGTAGTGAACTCTACTACAACTGTAAAAGTGCAGGGACCTCGAGTGGAATTAAAGATTTAAAGTAAAATAGTAAAAATGTAGGGGGAAAAGTGTAGGTAAGTTTTGCAAAAGCGATAATATTTGATTGAATTCTTGTATAAAAATTCAGATTTATATACAAATTTAAGAAAACTATCAACAAACAAAACACAATTGTTGTAATATTTTAGTTGCGAAATGATGCTAAAGATAAAAATAAGCTACAAGAAAACAAAGGATAAAAAAATGAAAAGAGAGACACATAAAACATTTCTCTGTGATTAAATTATGCAAAACACTAAAATAGAACAAAGGCTGAAAAGGAACAAGACAATAATACAATTAGGTCATGGTTTTGGAGAGCGTTTTAAACACCAAGGCCTCTATCTTGTGAAAGCGGCGCAAAACGTGACGCTGGCAAAAGTGCCAAAAGTCGCCGCAGGCGCTTTTTGAAAAACTAGGCGCAATTCGAAGTCTAAAAGGCGGAACTAGTTGGGGCTGATCAGAATAGGGTGGAGCTAAGCTGCCTGCAGGTGGAGCTTCGTGAGTTTGAGAATGAGTTCTGGCCGAAAGCCTACAATATTTGCTGTTTTATAGTTTTTATAGTTTACTATTATAACTTGTATTTAAAAAACCTTTTGCGCGTGACTAAGGAATGACGACATCATTCATCACACCGGGAACAAGGAGCAAGTTAGCCCGTAAGCAAATGCGTTTGGAGGACTGTGTTTACTTGGAGCGCTTTAAGCAGAAACACGGACCCAGAGACAGAGCGACAGCAGTCTGACAGAACTTTAGGACACGCTCTGGACAGCGGTCATTGTTTGGATTTATTAAATTTTCTTCAGTGAGGACAGTTACCAACGCTTGACATGGATGTGCTGCTTTCTGACACAAGGTAAGTGTAGTATTTGCATGCTTGTGTTTAAACGTGGTTTTACTGGTAAATAAATGTGATCAGAAGGTGCAGCTTATAACCTCTTGAAATACATAAGAAAGGCTTCTTCTTAAACACAGAAATACATTGTGAGACCTGCCGCAGTTAGTCCTGGGTCCTGGTCTAGACCTGGCTCTGGGTAAGTCCGGTCTGTCTGTGGTTCTGTGCCTGCGTCAGCTCCTCCGCAGACTCCACAACGCGCTCATGACACGAACAAAGCCAACCGTGATGAACATTTTACATCTTGTTTTTGCTTGTCTTTATAATAAAACGGAGCGCCTTTCCACGGTTCACGCAGCAGACGCAGCGGCAGCGATCTCCGCGACTCGCGCTAGATTCATTATTGTGTTGCTTTTGGTTTAGTTATTTTGCTGTTCTGTAACTACGTGGTTACTGAACGTATTTCAAAAAAATAAAAACTGACATAGAGGTGATAATTTACTCTGTTGATATCTCCATACGGCCAATCCGAGTTGTGGCCTAGTTTTTGGCAAAACACATTTAGGAAAACTCTTCTTGTAGGCTTTTGACTGAGAGGACAACTTCATCTTTTTTCACTGACACAAACCTACTTCTTTTATGTCAGAATTAGACCCTCACATAAGCAAGGCCTACACGTTTAGTGAATCATGCAGCCTTTGTTGTGCAGCCTATAAAACAAACAAAAAATAATAATTAATAGACCTAATTCAAGAAAAACAATGTGTGAGGCCTACATATTTTTATTAATTAGGCCCATAACCTGTTGTTAATTTTCTTAACATTTTCACACTTTCTTTCTAAGAGCGTGCGTCAGGCCACACTCTTAGGTTTTGTCCAATGCGCATCTTCAAATTCACAGGGTTCCACCTGCAGGCAGCTCAACTCCACCCTATTCTAATCAGCGCCAACTGGTTCCGCCTTTTAGACTTCGTATTGCGCCTAGTCTTTCAAAAAGCGCCTGCGGCGACTTTTCGGACTAGCTACTTGCGCAAGGTAACTGCGCCATTTGACAAGATAGAGGCCCAAATATTTTAGCTAATGACCGATAATGAAGCTAATGAATGATAATGAAGCTGACACCTTGACCTTTGCCACCCAAACGAGAGATAAAACAATACACAGACACAGGGAGAGTAAGTACACTCCTTGCTATGAGGCCAGAGCTCTAGTCGATGCTTTGTAGTGTCGACCAAGACCCTATTGACTTATAAACGACTAAAAACTAAACTACAACTATAGTACTCCTGGGGTTTCATTTTTCATTTTTCAATGCATGTGCACCCCTGGGCTGCACTGTGGCAGAGTGGTTAGAGCTCTGGCGTTCAAAGTCAGGGTAGGACCAACTCCTAAAGTTTGCACGTTCTCCCTGTGTTACCATGTTTTTCTTTTATCACAACAACAGACTACTAGGATAGGTTTTAATCACCCCCGACCCCAAATGGGAACAAGTGGTAGCCAACGAATGAATGAATGTGTTATTGGAAAGACTTCTGCACCCATTCACTAATGGACAATGCACATGCAGTATAATATTCTCCACGAAACCACCTTGGATTGTTTTGTGTGTGTGAGACACAAGTGTCACATCAAAGATTTTGCTCCTTGTTTAAAGTTGATAGCTTTTTTTTTTGCACAAAGCAAATGCTTGAGGTCCTTTGTGTTTTCAAATGTACCTACAATTACTGTACAGTTAGAATTATACACATGTAACTGTAACATGTGTAAAAGGTTAAAATCTACACACAAAAAAATACATTTACCCAAATGATTTATTTTTGTAGTTACTTTCTACTATCTATACTACAACTAGACGTGCAGTATTTTCATCCTGGTTATAACTACACAACGGTCTCACCTCAGATGTTGACTGGCCTCTTCATCCTCAGACACTACTCCATTGCACACCTCCCCACTGGAAAAGCTGGACTTAAGCTCAGCTCCATCAAACCCGGCTTTGGGCTGTCTTTTCTTCTTCTTCCCAAAGAGTCGTTTGAAGGGCTGGAATTTGCCCTGTCGCCGTCTCTCTGCGGACACACAAAACACATGATAATAAAACACGCTGTCATCTGTCTTTATATCAGCAGACAAACACCAAGGGCACGTGAAGAGGGACGTAATGCATTTGTGTGACTCCAGATGAAGGGGAAGTGAATCTTAAGCAACGCATGGAATGAGAAGGATGACTCGCCTTCAGAGCCCCACACAGGAAGTAGTCCAGATAAACAACTAAATATTTCCTTGAATGCCAAATTAGTGTAATCGCAGATGTAAACAACCTGTGAAATAATGATTAAAGCTGACGTACCATACTTAGTTTGTCTCATAAGTAGTAGCATTTACTCAGTTAACACATACATTTACATTTGAAAACATTGTACATTTCTAGCTGTGGTGATGATATACTTTATGAAATATTACCAATACAAGGAAAAGTAGCTTTATAAAGTGATTACTTAAAGCTGGAGAAACTAACTTTTTTGTTGTGGCATTGCAACCTTTGTGCCTCAAACTAAAAAGTAGCCTATAACATAAATGCTGCACTTAATGAAAAATATAGCCCACGGTGTACGATCTGAGATACATAATAAAGAATTTTAGTTTTCATCAGGAGCCAAAAGCTGCGCTCTGATTGGCTGAGCTTGGGTGGTCCTCTCCAGTTTCACTTTGTCGTTTGTAAGAAGCCATAATTACAACCAAACTTCAATAAATGTTGAAAATAACGATGTCTTGAAGGATTTATGAGAAAAATATGAAAGAGTTAAAACCAAATCACGTTTGCGGTGTAAAAATCAGTTCCTTCTTTAAGTGAAGTATTTGCTGTAGACAAATATGATGCATAGAGTATTTGCAATGTTCTTGTCTTGTCTTGAAGCCACAATTTATCGCCTCTTTTGAAACTAGTGAGGCAGTTTAAAATGGAGCAAATGCCAAACAATATATTTTGTATTAGAACTTAAAACAATGTGTGTTCAAGCACTCATGACAGTCAAGTGTTCATCAGAAATTGAGTTAATTGAGTTGAGTTTCAGCTCAAAGGAAAATATACAGGAGAAATAGACGTGTAGGTTCAGTGTGTGTGTGTGTTTTTTTTAATATATATATAGCTATAGATGCATACAGAAACAGAGCTTGTAAAATACAAACCCGACAGCTGCTGCCATGTATGTAACAAAATAACTTAAAAACAATTTCCCCCTAGCACTGATATCTTGTCAGTGTATCTATTCAGGTGGAAATTAGTCCGCAAAGTCCTGTCTATGTCTAATAAAATCCCGTTTGTGTCCAATTTTTTCTGTTGTTATTTTTAGCATTGCGGCTAACTGTTGTTAGCATGGAGACTCACCTCGCTGCTAACAGCTGTGAAAAAACATTAAAACTTATCATGATGATTCTGAAGCTCAGAATGCATTAGCTAACTGAGCAAATCATGTAGACTCAAGTAGGAAGTTTAAAACTAATTATTTCTGTTTGTTTACAGTCCCTTTAATCTCCAAATGAGAATATTACACTTTCATTTGACAATGTCACATCACATTTTTCAATCACATTTATCAAACAAAGATTCCCAGCAGCAAAGGGCAAATGTCCCTGTGTTTACTGAACTTGTGTAATCCTCATGTGTAAACACTGCAGCTTTAATCGCCAGTAGTGTCTTGTTATTTGTGTGTAGGTTACTTCCTGGTTGCTTCTACGACCTGCAGTGAAGTGGGTGAGGTTTCAAAGCCACTCTACACCAGACGTCTTCAGGTCAGATCCCTTTACGGCTAAAAGTAGAAACTGGTGTGGGATTTCACCCTTCATAGAGCCGACGCATCACAGTACAATGAACTCACAGAGTTCTGCTCTCTGGAGGGACCAGTGATATTTTGGGCCAAAAATGTAAACACTGGAGTTTACATGTGGTTGCTTAAGACATGAGAGGACCAGCACTTTTCAGTTGTCTGCACTGTCTCAAATAAAAAACATAATTTTATCGAAAGCAGCACTTGAGTGGAATCTTCATAGTGAATGCTACAGCGTTGGACAGCTGGACTCAGGAGTTAGGTCCTTCTAATGCATTGTTTTACATAAACAAATTCTAAATGTTCAGCTTGGACCCATAAGTGCACAGCCTTCAATCTTTGACATGTTTAGACCTGGGAAATATATTGAATCTTAGATATTTCCGTGAATGTTATAAGATATGCAAAAAAAAAAAAAGGTATTTAAAAATATAAATAAAAATGGATTGCAAACATTCAAATAACTATAAAAAGCCAACATTTTTCTTCATTGTATTATATTCAGATTTGAGTCATTTAGACAATTTATAATTCAGTGTTGTCTTTGTCAATGAAAAGATGCATTATTTGACTGGCATAAGAAGGGTGAGAAACTTTTTAACATCTGAAAATCTCATTTAGTACTTGCATTTTTTCTGTCTGAATAGTTTTTTTTTTTTTTTTTTGTGCTTGAATGTTTGGTCAAATCATTGAGATATTACTAGTCCTTTTAGTTGTCATATTTGACACTGGACACACTTGAGCTAATATGTTTAAAGACATGCTTGAACATTTTCCAGTTGGTTTAACATAAAATATAAAATATCGAAATCGACAGGGCCGGCCCTGGGCATAGACAAACTAGGCAGTTACCTAGGGCATCATCAGGTGGTGAGGGCGTCAAATTGTAGCTCTAGTTGTACCACTCATAAGCTAATAGCCAGTTATTACTTTGTCTCATAGGACACCTATTCATTGAGTTATGAGCACAAAAAGCTGATGAACTTATATTTAATTGTGCAATCTACAATCTTGGTAGAAGTAGGCCTATCATAAAACATGAGGCTTTTTGTTCTGACAAAAAATTCAGACTTTAGCATTTCTGTTCACAAAATCTAGCTTGAGGATGAAGCTTATTTGCTGTGTTTGAGGGGGAGCAGTAAGGCTATACATATTATGTGTGCATTTTTCTTCAAATTTTACAATAAACACAACAAACAAAATTCACTGTTTAAAAAAAGTGCTGATATTCTGGGCTAGCTGTTTGTGTTTTTGCCTGCCTAACCCTCCAAAATGGATTAAATTTGCATGTTATCAGATGGTATAATCAAAGAAGCACTGTGATTTTTATACACAAATTTCATTAAATGCATTCCTCTTAATTTACCATTAAAATGTATCTTTGTTATAGGACCTGTACCAATTTTTACACAAATAAAGTAATTTACATTAGTTTTCCACGAGCACACGTACATGTACAGTACATTGTGCAATTATGGTGAGGATAAGTTGTTGCTTGTTATTGTTGTTAGCATGTAGCTGCCATTAGCAACACGGCTCAACTCACATTGGTTTATGAAAGTTGTGAAAAGTGCTTCTAAGCTCATTGTAATACAAAATAAATAAAATAAAATTACACTCATAGCACATTAAGTAAGTGAGCAAAACTTGTGACTGCTGCAAAAATTTAAGTTAAACAAAAGTAAGTGACACAGATGTCCAAATTAGTTCATAATAATTGAATAACTACAAACCACCCAAAGCTTTTACTAGTCTCTGTGAGTTCCCTGTGTCGACACAATGCTATGTTGCACTGATGCTCTCACAGACTCAGGCCGTCTCTGCACTTGTACAATCCCATAATGCTTTGCTGTGGGCGCTCTCACACACTCATGCATGAAACAGGACAGGGCACTTTTCCAGCCATGGCACATCACTCTGTTTAACTGCTGCGTCTGCTGCTCCCGTCTGCTGCTGCTCCTACACTTTTGAACTGCTTTGCTCCTAAAAAAACGCACCTGTTTTTTTATGTGTGAAAAGGTGAGCTAAACAACATGTGCCGTGTGGAAAGCTGTAGCACTAAAATCAAAGAGAGAGACTGGATCATATCAAGGCCTTTTGAAGTACGAACACAGAAGATTGCATATGGAAACAGTCAGGCTCTCACTTAAGTCCATCTATAACATGCTGTTAGTTCATATGTGTTATTTATGCACCAGAACAGTGTATTTTAAAAAGGGTTGTTAAAAAATAGACACCAATATACTACCTGATACTAGATACTCATTTGATACTTCAAACTCCAGCATCTCATTAGACTCACAGTGGTTTTTCAGACAAGCACAAAGCAGGGCTGGGCGATATAGAAAAAAAAATATATACTGTATATATCACACTTTTCTTGAAGCTACAATTTAGATTTGATCAAGATTCATGTAAACTGTATGTGGGCAATATATTGAAGTTGAAGATTGTACTGTGAATCTTGCTTTGAAGATACTAGTCATTTATAGTACTTTATGTTACAAAAGACTTGATCCAAAATGAAAAGTTAGGTTGTAAACTTGGGTTTTATATTTGTGAAATGTTAATTGTTACATACATTTGATTGACTTTTCACATTTTCGAAACAATTGACTGTACACAGAACATCATGAAAAAACGGGACATGTAGTCAGGAATATGCGGACACATTTTCAAGTGAATAGATACATTAGGAGTTTTCCGACATGAAAGTTCCATGAACTAGTCCCAACATTCCTCCAGTCCCTGTATTGTCAGAAGAACAACTCTGTCCTTATGTTTGTGTTCACAGTTTTAATGATTTACAAAACCTAAAAAGCTTAATAAAATTAACAACAACACAAATGTATGGTATTTCCTGTAATCCTATTACAAATTAAAAACTATATTTTGGCTGTTACTGCTTTAATCTTTGCTTTAAAATATTTTTTCTTAAGGATAAGGAAAGTTTATCTAAATGGGAGAAGATATAAAACATGTTTCCAATAAAGTTAGCATTATACCAAAAGGTTCCTGGACTGACTGGAAAGTACCTGCCCAAGAGCAGGAACTAACAAAGTTCCTAAAGTTTAACCGCGCCTAAAATGGGGTCTGGAACTAAAAAAGTACTAGGAGTAGGAACTGAAAAAGTTCCCACAGTGGGAAAATTCAAAGTAACAAGATATCACGTGCTAGGAAGAAAATTATTTTGCTATACATTAAATTTAACAAAGAAAAACTGAAATAGTTTTACTTTACTTTGTAAAGTATTCTGCACAAGGTATCAAATTAATGGCAAAATTGTGATGTTATTGTATTGAGAGCCAGTTATCAAGTAGCCTGTTAAATTGAGAGGAACCCTGTGATTTCCAGGTGTATAATTAATTTGGCTGGGCAATAGTCAAGGCCTATTAATAACAATTATTTTAGTCGTTACAAACCAAACCACTGCACACCATTTACAAAAAGTCAACTTCTCAAACCAAATCACCACACACCATGCATGACTTAAAGAGACAGTGCTCTCACAGACGCAGAGCTTAAATCAAATCCAGAACTGTCGCTTTAAGATGAAACAGCACTCGTTTTCCTGTTTACCTGGGCCCTTGGGTTGGGTTACCTCTAAACACATGTCACTCTGGGTTTCCGTGGCGTCTGTTGCCATGGTTGCTGTGGCAAAAGAAGCAGGAAGTGAACAAGATGATACTTGATTTATAAATGAATACAGTATAGAAAGTCAAATGTGAAACTTTATAAAAACAGCCAGAAATTAAAATTGAAAATATTACCAAATTCCTGAAAAATCATCTTAAAGTATTTAACATCTCCCCAGTTTTCCCACTTAACTCAACACTTAAGCCCTAAAATCTCCCCACAACCACTTTTCAAAAGAACTGGTAAAGTGGGCAGGGCTGCAGAGCTACAAATGACAGAAAGGCGTTATACAGTATATCTATTTGAGATCACTTTGCAAAACAGACAAGCTAACATGTTAGCTACCTTAACAGAGCTAAACAGGAAGGTTAATGCTAGAATAGTTTAGGGGAATGGGTACGTTTCAGTCAAGTTTAGCAAAACTCTTGACATGCAGCTTCCTCCAGACCTGACTATATAGCTAACCAAACAGGAAGTGCGCTGCCAAGAAAAGTGGGTGGGGAAGAATAAGGTGAAGAAGGAGTCAACTGATTGGTCAGAAGAGATATCTGAAGCAGCTGTTTGTAATTAGACACACTTGGCTGTAATCAGAGCAGTCCAGGATGACTTTGCATATAAACTATGACATTGCAGAAAACACAAAGACAGTTTGGGCCAATTTTGACCTGCACATTTACAAATGTAAATGAATAAAACAAATAACAAAAAAGAACAGTAGACAATGCTATATATAAGTGCACTATGTAACCTTTCCTGTAAAGACTGCATTCTGTGTTGGTGATGTTATTGCTTTGCCAAGATTCTTTGGCATTAAATACATATCTAGAATGTACTGTCTACGTGGCTGTTGCATTGCTCAGAAATATTTTGAAGAAAATGCTTTATGACAGTGAGCAGGAGCACCTCTCTACAGATCTGAGACATGGAGATAGTTAAAGGTTAAAGCCACACTATAGTATACCAGCACTATTCCAAGGGCCACATTTTTCTGCCTTGGCTTCTGGGCTGGAGGAGGTGTCGAGCGACAACATTGTCACACAGTTTGTCATCGTACAAAACATTCTTCTTTGTTTTAACACGTAAAATAACATCTGCTGCCTTAGCATTTTGTGGAAAATAATATCAATGTGAAAGACATTACTAACATTTTTACATTTGCTCCCTGAAGCAAAACTAAATATGGGCAAGACAATACACTAACCAGGTCTGAACAAAGACTAACCCAGAACCAAGCCAGGTCTACAGTAGAATTAAGAAGGACTAAGACAGACACAAACCAGATTTAAAGTAGTGATTATAGCCTAAAATGAAATCGGTAAAGAAGAACAGACGTGATTTCCAATGTTTGGCAGGTGCTGGATTTAACTGATTCGTCGACCTTATGTTGAAAGCCCTGCTGTATAACATCCTATTTACCTTATTCCGCCCCACCCACTTTTCTTGGCAGTACACTTCCTGTTTAGCTCTGTTAAGGTAGTTAACATATTAGTTGTCTGTCTTGCGGGGCGATCTAAAACAGACAGAACTGTTAAAACAAACTGAATTCTGCAGGCTAACTGCAGCTAAGACATGATACAAGTTTCAGAAACATTCAGCATTGTGAATATGGTGATTAATATGACTGCTAATTTACATATAAACATATTTAGGTTCTGTGCAAACAAACTATGCATTTGTGGTCAAATTACATCCAACAGATCAGATCTACAGCACTAAAAGACCTTATAATGTATATATTAATATTCACACACTTTAATTTGACTTTATACAAAATCCCAAATACTACTAGTCTGTAACAATGACTCATCTTTTTCTGAAGCACTACGGAGAAGCTAATGTCCCAAAACACCAGACAACTTAACAAAATACACAACAGGGAGACAACAGTGTGCGAGCGCCTGGGCGTCCTGAGAGAGCGTCTGTGCTCAGTGGGATCAGCATGCCGTAGGCTTCCTCTCCCGATGGGACAGAGGCTCAAATACTCTCTCAGTCATGTCCCGGCCACAGAAAGAAACTCTTTGTCCTGTGAACCAGAACAGAACAAGCAGCAAACAGGCTTATACTTAGTCTTTCTGTGCTAGGACTGGCTTTGACTGCTCTGAGGAGAACGATACAGTAGACCATATTACTGCCATAGCGATGAGTGAATGGCAATTAGAGCTGTAGTCGACCAAAGAAATCCTTGGTCGACTAAAGATGTGTTCCATCGAACAAGTTCTGACCTTTTATCTGACCAAAACTGTTCAAGATGTGTTTAAAAACAATTTATACAGAAAATTAGTAGGATACTAGCCCAATGTACAACAAGTTAATCGAATAATAAAAGTTATCGATTATTGCATTAAGCATCAACTAGTTTAGTAATCAAATAATTGTTAACCGATCTTTAAGGGTTCCTAAACATGCATGAACTTTTATGACTCCATTTGAATGCAATGGCATTGAAAATGTGTAAATTTGCTGTTTTTACTAGAACTTAACCTGGGTAAATGTCACTAAAGTTAAGTGATTCTGAAAATTCTACAAATTAAATTTGCTAAAAGAACTATTTTATTTATTTTAATATACTATTTATTTGTGTGATTAAGACTTTATTTTTAGAAAAACAATACATTTTATAATTATTACATTGCAAAATCAAGCATAAAATCTAATCAATTCAACTCATGTTCCCAATTTAATTTTAAACTTTAACTGGATCAAAATGTAAACAATTATGTTGTGGCTTTTGCATTCTAAACAACTAATCGATTAATCAAAAGAATAAATGCCCAACTAATCAATTATTAAAATGTTTGTCTACAATATAAAAAGCCAAATGACTTGGTCCCAAACATTCAAAATAAAACCTTAAAATCTAAATAAACAAATTAATTCATTATTAAAATTTTGGTCAGCTAAGACGTCATCGATCGAATAATCTAAAGGTCTACAGGCCTAATGACAAATAATTATGAAATACACCAAAATACCACAACCTGACATAACAAGGTTATAATGCTCTCTTTATGTCTTATGTATGTTTTAAGATAGTTTGATGAAACTATTATTCTAAAATACACTTGGGTGCACGGTAGCAAGTGGTTAGAGCTCTGGCTTCCAATAAGGAGGTCGTGGGTTCGACTCCCGGGACGGACCATATCAACATCTCACAATCTCTCTGGTGGAGTTTGCATGTTCTCCCGTGTCACCGTGGTTTTCTCCGGGTACTCCGGTTTCCTCCACCTCCAAAAACATGCATGTTCAGGATAATTGGGCATCACTGTAAATATCCCTTAGTGAGTGAATGAGAGAGTGAATGGTTGTCTGTCTGACCCTGCGATGAGTTGGCCACTGTCCAGGGTGTTCCCGCTAAGCCCAAAGTCACTGGATAGCTCAGTCACCCGGACCCTAACGGATTAAGCGGTAGAAATGAATGATATTATTCTAAAACTCATTTTTTCATGCTAACTGTATTTTTCATCAATACTTGCTCGAATTAGTATCTACTTTTAATGATTTAGTGTTGATTTGAATGCATGCTCAGATACTTTTGTCAACCCTACAAATAATCGTTAGTGAAGCCTACAGAAATAATGAAAAAACAGAAGTCAATAATACTGAAAGCTGCTGAATGAATGTTACTAAGAGAAACCAACAGATTCAATCTGAAGTTGTTTTTATGGTATCATATTTAGTAGTACTGTATCTTTTACATGTACCTACTGAGTATTATTTTATTGGCTGGGATGATAAGCTATGATCAATTATTTTAGCATCAGTCAAATTATACAACAATTTGGATTTGACTCTAGCTCAATTTCTACATCAAACAACATTTTTATATATTTGCCGAGATATTTTACTTTTCAAACTGCAATCCCAGTCCCACCTCCGTTCTCTATTCTTGTATTGTTTGTTCACATCTGAGCGAAGCGTCTGTCAGTTCTATCTTTGCACACGTCCTTATGTGTTTTATGCAGAAGACAAACTCTGGGCTGGAGAGAGGAGAGAGACACGAGGAGACGCATGTGCTCCAGAGAAGACGAGAAATGGAATCTGACAGGAAAACATTCAGGTCAAGAGATGCTTCACTTCTGCAACAAAATACAGACTCATTTTATAACCTTCACTTGATCGCCTACAGAGAATATGTGTTTCAAACGCTATGAAATCTGACATGAATCATCCAAACAACTGATTACCTGGGTTTTACTTAATCTGATAATATATTGACCAGGGAATCCCACTGAAATTCTTGGAAGAGGAGAAAGAGAAAAGCCTGTTGTACATGTTTTTCGTGATAGGAGAAAACGTACTACACACACACAAGTTAGCAGTCCTGGGGCCCCTCAGCAGAGGAGATTTGTCTCAACACCCGGCGCCTCAACCTCCGACTATCACCCAACATTCCCTAACGTGCATGTTATTGGTTGTTGGTTGGAGGAAACCACCCAGAGAAACATGCAATTGAAAGGCCCGGGCAGAGCGTGAGTCGAACCCTCGACCTTCTTGTTGTGAGGTGAGAGCACTATCCACTCTGCCACTGTGCTACCATGAATAGCCAAAGCCCAGCTTGTCAATGATCTTGTCTCAGAAGCTAAGCATGTTGGGCCTGCAGTGCTTGAATGGGAGGTCACTGCAAGTTCAGGTGCCACATGGGACGACTGGAGGAGAAATTGTCGTTGTGCCCTCAAGACACCACCCACATGGATCTATGGGTGTGAACGGTTTGTGATAGTCTAATGGACGCTTCTGTCTGTCTGCCCCAGGGCAGCTGTGGCTAATAGTAGCTTGCCACCACCGGGTACATAATAAATGAAGAATGCAAAATGTCAAGCACCTTTTGTGTCTTGAAAAGCGCTATATAAATCCATCAGGCCCAGGCTAGGCACACTGGCTTTACGTCTCCTTTAAGGTCTACAGTGTAATCACTATATCAGATTTGTTAAGCTCAACCCGTTTTTATGTAATTTTATTCACTGTTCTATTATTTTATTGCTGTAACTGTTTATGTGACCTAACGAGAAAACAATGAACAGCTGATCACCAAAAAGTATAAAAGTGTGGAAGGGCGAGGTAACGAACAGACAACAGCTTTTGACCAAAACAAATCACTGCCAGTAAAACTTGAGACATTGATTTGCACAAAGATTATTTTACATAGACAAAACAAATGCAGCTGCTTTTACTGTAAATGCAGGTGAAATGTGAGCGCACAGAAAGAGCAGCTACATAACTACAAAATATACTGTATGTGTTTCATACTCAAGGTGCTGAATCACTCTTTCAGTCTCCTCATCCAGTGCTGAAAACATATTTGCACTGGACCTGACTGACTTTAACAAACTGAAGCGTAAGATAAGTGCAGAAAATGAATGCAAGAATAACTAAAATGCCCAGTATTTTTAGCGAGATTTCAGTGAGACTTCTTCTCTCGCACAGCGCTGGTTTCTATGACAACCCTGATTACAGCCAGACACAATGATACTCTGAACGACCCTCTCACTTAAATGAGTAATTTCTCCAGACACTACTCATGTAAACAGAGGTGGGTAGTAGTGTCCAAAACTTATACTCAACTACAAAGCATAAAACAAAAAAAAAACATATATATATTAGGCATGCTTAACGTAGATAATGCATAGATTAGCATTTTTAATCATGTTCTAACAGATAGATGTTGTCAGTCGCATACTGCCTGATCTTTTTTGAATGTTTAATTTTAGACTGACTTGGCAAAAACCCCACAGAGACACACTTAGACAGGAAGTACTGGTGCTAACACTCAGGTAACACTTAGCTAACAAGATGCTCAGAGCCATTAACACCTTCTTCTTCCTCTGAACAGCCCACTGTAAGCCCCACATAGGTTGTGTTCATATTCTAGTGTGATAATGGCATAAGACCAGATGGTGGGCAAGAGCCAGGTTTTTTGGCAATTCTCAGTCTGATGATTTATATTGCTGACAAGATTCAATCACTTTTTGTATTACAGCAAAAAACTAGTAAAATATAGCAGGCAGGTCCAAACTCAAGCCCAGGGGCCAAATGCGGTCTTCAAACCAATTTTTGTTGGTTCTCTGAAGAGTTGACCCAAAAGCAATATTTGAACATTTTACTTAAAAAATTTACACTTAAAAAAACAAAAACAAATTTTTTTAGCACATCAGTGTGTCTAATTAAAGACAACGCAACATGTGTCAGTTTTAACACAGTGACTAACACATTTGTTGTGTTGAATCATTCAGCACTAATAAAATCTATGTGTGGCTCTTACTTCTCTGTTTAAACCTATAGCACTAACCACCTTTTACAAAGCCCAGAATTCTATAGTGAACTTGAGGATCGAACCTGGGGACCCACTCAACCCCCAGGCCAACTTGGATTACGTGGGTTCTCATTGCATTTATGCTGTTGTGTATCTTACTATCTGATTGGTAGATAAATTGTGCTAAGGGTCCTGCATTGTGATTGGTTAAGGTTAACACAAAGATGTGTTGCGCTAGTTTACGCAGAAAATTCTGATTCTGAAGTCCTCAAAATTTTAACGTGTATTAAAACAGCTGAAACACAAGAATTGTGTAAAGAAACAACACATTTGTTTTAAGAATGTACCGTTGACCAATATCAAGAATCATACTTTCATTTTGAAGTGCTAAACCCCAAATAAAGGTCTTCTGGCTCTATTTAACCCATAATAAAATCACTCATTTGAATTTTCCACTGTGATCACTTTTCTAAGGCCCCAATTAGCTCCTCATATTTTTATGTTTGCGACCCATGATGAAGAAAGTCTGGACACCCCTGTCCTGATCTGTAGAATGAACAACACAACCTATTATTACAACCACTCTCACCAGATACTTCATCTAAAGCTGTATTTAGAGCCAATACAATGAATGAGTGTGCTATTTTTGTCCTTCATGCACACCGTAGGGGTTGAGGTCAGGCCAGTTTAGTAAATGGAAAATAAACATAAGGTGTAAGCGATGATTAATTACTCCGCTTTTACAGCTGCCAAAAGTGTTGACAAGGCAACTTCAGCACAAGGAGAAATGAACCGTCTCATGATAGTTTCATTTCCCATGGTAAAAGAGATGTTAGTGTGCACATGTATTTAGTTTTAATTACAGTTCTTTAAAGGTGCACTGCATAACTTTTCTATAACAGAGAATGACACCTGCTGCTAGTCTCATATATCCTACCATGAGTTGCAAATGTTCAATTGTATGGATAAAATTATGCATTTATTAAGTTACAGTCAGGTCAAGCTAAATTTCTTGGATCGACACCAAAAAGCACAGATATTAAGATTGAGTTTTTAATCCTATTCTAACATTGCTTCATCATCAAAACCCCAGCTGGAGTTCTGTCTGAAATACGATTCTTTTCCTTCTGAGCCTCAGAAAACACCGTTTCAATTTTCCCAGGTTTGTGATGTCATAAGTAGATGTTTCAAATCATCTGCACTGTTTTAGGTTCCTGAATCATCCGGGTTTGATTGGAGCATTTTGGCAGCATTAGCATATCGGAAACTGTTCTCAAAAGCATGTTTAAAAGAAAGCACAAATAACATAGGAAGTTATAATGTCATTGTTATTCAGAATGTATCACCAGAACAAAACAAAAAAGGGAAATCCCTCATTTATAAAACCACAATCCTTATATTTGGCCAGCTACTTGAAACATTAAAGCAGGTCTATGTTTGTTTACGCTCTAAATATACTCCACACATTTAGGCAGACACCCTGTTGTAAATGGCCATAAACGGTTTTCCAATTTGACTGTCCAACTTAATTACTTGAGAATTGCTTTAACAACATGTAATTAGACAGACAATAATGCGACCACTTGGACTGTCACTTGCAGAGCTGTGGATGTAACTGATAGGACTGTGGACATGATAAACGGAGAGAGGCGGATGGAAAAACTGGTAATTAGTTTTGTTCAGTCGCTGTCAAAGTATCAATTCACTGTAAATGGACAGTCTCCATTCACTTTGCATTATAGACTGCAGCCTGCATCACTGCATGCTGATCCACACCAACTACTCTAATCATGAGACAATCTGGAATATATATAAGGTTTTGAACACTATACTAAAATGCACCAGCTCACCCAGGTCAAATGAGGGCTGAAATGCTAAATATTTAAGTTTAAACGAGCAGAGACTGTATAAAATATATTCTTATTTCCACTAACTAAGTAGTGTAACTAATTTCTTATAAAAATGTTGACATTAAATTAGTTACAATCTGAGTAACTCAAGTTACTTGCTTTTATGTTCTATTGAAAGTGGCCCTTCAGGACCAAACACCACTAAAATACAGTATGTTGGCTTAAAAGTGAAAAAATATTATGAGGAAAATTTGTTGTGACATTACATTTTCACAAATTAATCAAGTGTAAATGTAACAGAATTCGTATTGTACAAAGTCTTAACAAATGTGTGATTAGCTCAAAGTAACTCACAGTAACTCTTACATTTTTGAGACAATTTATTTAAAATATATTACAATTTAACAATAACTTATCCAACACAGTTAACTATTATTATAAAATAAGGATCTACAACCTGAAAAAAGTATATTCTTTCAAGATTTTTCTACATTAGTTTGGCTGAACCTGAGATTTAATTCAAGTACAACACAAAAAAGTTCAACTATCTAAGTATTTAGGAGAAATTGAAGTTATAGCCAGTTTCCTGTTAGTTTGTTAAAGTTCTTTAGTTGAAGCTTCGAAAACAATATGGCTGCAATACAATAAAACAATATTGGACATTTGTTACCACGGCTACACTCTCTAGTGGAATTTTTAAAACTGATGCACACAACAGAAACTATGAACTCAAAAATATGGAATCCTTCCGGACGAACAAAGACCAACAGTAAGACTGAAGGTTTAGGAATAGACCAGACCACAATGTAAAGTCAAAACCTAAATTTGGACAAAAAAATCCAGAAGTCAAGTCAAACCGACATGCTTAAACTACAGTTGAACCTGCAGATCTTCAATCATACATACATATTCCTATGAGGTTTTGCTCTGATCCGCCACTGAACATCCATGCATTAACAATAAAGGTGGTTATGTAACAGTTGTATCCTGCTTTATGCTTGTAGATGTCCACAGTATGTCTTTTCTGTAGCTATCCAAAGGGCGTGTGGAGAAACAATGGACATTAGAGGAGCCTGCAGCTAGTATTACAGGCGCGTGGTTAATTTTTCCACACTACCCAACAGTTCAACGCTCAAGTGGACAGAAACAACACAAGTGCTGGGTTTCCCGGTGGAATATCCCAACCAAAATGGGATAACCGCCATTGAGGCTCCAATCAATAGCTGATCAATTGTGGCACAAAATCTTTAACACTTTATTATAATGAACAGATTAAGATTTATCATTAATACATTATTAGATAGTATTTACTATTAGGAATATCCAAACCTCGCTAATCATTACATCCAGTCTCTACACAAAGCGGGCAACCTTATCATGGGAAATTGTTAAAAATACTAAGTTAAGACAAAGTTTTATGGCTACACTTAGCATTGGGGCTTTGGTGAAGCTTAACAACCATAACACAAGGTCCTGAGCCCTGTATTACGAAGCTAGATTTAGGGTTTAGCGAGGTAAGTTCTGGGTTAAACCTGGTCTGGCGGTCCTACAAACTGGATCACTTCCTATCGGGGTAGAATCTGGCAACATGCGGCAAACTCATAACCTGCTCCGGACCAGGATAAGTTCTGAATAAGTTAAAAAGACAGGCGCTGGCAATCAGAGACGAGAATTAAGCAGTTTGTGAAGAGACGGGAGAGAGAGAGGAGCGGAGAAATGAGGAAATGTGAAAGTTACGGGTTTTCTTTTATATCAATGCGATGCGCACGGCACGTAACCTATTTGTTAAGAGCAGGATGAGATCTTAACAGTGACTATAGAATCCCGTTTAATCTGTGTGATGATTATAATACTTTCATTCTCAAGAAATAATGAATGACTGCACTTTGGCATTTGGCTGTATTTTTACCATCAATTGACTCAGATAAAGGACACAGCTAAACGGTCGATCTATTAATGTTTGTGATGTTTGCACATTTGTGTTTTAGTCTGTTATATTGAAGCATGACATTTAAATGAACTCTGTAGCGTAACTTCTGTGTCTGTGATCGCTGATTAAGCGCAGACTTCATTTGAAGTGCAGCGCGTTTCCTTAGATTTTAATGCTCGTATTTCACTTCATGATTGACATTTCCTCACGTTTGAAGTCCGCAACTCGGTTGTTCTGATTGGTCAGTTTGCATTAACCCCGCCTCTGCTCCGTGAACGCGCACGGCTTCATTGAGAAAATCCAGGGTTAACAGATCCAGTTGTGAACTCGTTTGGAGGACAGCTTATCCAGAGAGCCTCATATCTGAGTTAGTCAACCCGGGTTAGAGAAACTTATCCAGGATAAGTTCAGCGACGTTCGTAGTACAGGCCTCTGTACTCGATTTTTGCCTCCTAAAAATGTAAACAAATCAAAATCATTTATTTTAAACCTCCTGCACCAGCTCACATGTTTTGCTCACTTGTTTAATGCATTCTGAACCTCGAAACTGTTCTCAACAACATATTTTAAGCTTTTTTCACAGCTGTGAAAGCTGGTGACGGTATGCTAACGGCAGTTAGCCACAATGCTAACAACAACAACAGCAAACAAACTTAGCGGCGATGGATGAACAAAGGGGATATAAGATGGTGGCAGGACATTGCAGACTAATTTTCACATGAATAGATACATTACAAGGTAGCTGTTTTATTGTAAAAATTGAGTCTAGTCCCTTTCAGAAAGAAATACCAAATTTTCTAGCACTAACTACTAACTAACCATAACCCACGACAAACTCATGACGAGGGAAACTAGCACATTTTGACCATATATTGATATTGAAATCATCTGATATACAGGATCACATATCAAAAAAATCATATATTACACAAAACATCTGCTTTTATTGTCGTCATAAGGAACCTACACCAGAAAACTTTCAGTGCATAACTAAAGACAATCTATCGTGACATAAGATTACAAATACTAACATTTCAAACACGATTTTAATAACAAAGAAATGCTAAACCAATTATCGTCAATGCTATTTTACGGAATTAAAAACGCCGTTAAAATTTTACATAATACTGAGTTGTTCAACACAAAATAATATTGTGCACTTTATTAAACAAACAATGGTATAGTTCTTTGATGCACTAATATTTGCAGCAGTAGATTATTCTGAAAATGTTAATCAAAGACCAAATTGTGTTCTGAGTGGTAGAGCTTAGCTTGCCATTAATGAATTTACATTTTAACTATTGTGCAACACTCACAAGAATCTTATTTAAGGATAGAAAGGTCTGTAGTTCAACTATGTGAGAGTGTGTGTCAGAGTGTGTGAGGAAAGCAAAAGTGTTCTTGTTGTTTATCTGTTTTTCTCTAGTTTACTTGATTTCTGTTTGTACGCACATACTCAACCTCGCTTTTTTCTTCTGTTATGTTGTATTTTTCATATTTAAATCTTATGTGTTTTTGCCACTCACAAGGTATACTGTAGTTGTTAAATAATTAAAAAAAAGATAATTTAACCATGTGTTCTCTCAACGTTAGCTTGCCCAAAGTTGTATTTAAATGAATGCATGCGTGTTTGAGTAATCTTGTATTGTTCTGCAGCTGAGGTTTGAGTGCTCAGAAAATCCCTATTTTCACATTTGTTTCATTTTCTTGCGATTAGTCAAATTCCAAGTACATATGGCTTCAAAATTGTTGTCCAGACACATTTCTCTGCTCCAAAATTTGTAATGAATATATTGTGTTTTACGATAAACAAAATGTGAATTACTGATCTGCCTATGTTCTGGTCTTTCTACTAGATGCACAGGAAAAACACAATTGGTCTCTATTAAAAACTATTTTCCACTGTCAATACATGCTGTTACAATTGGCGTTGATGATAGATATACAATTTGTATCAAAACATCTATAAATACTCAACAATTATTACTGTATTGTATTGAGTTAAAGTTCAAATTCAAATCTACAAATAAATTCCGGTGGGAGCACCGAGCAAGATGGTCGCTTGATTCAGAGCTGCCTCTCGAGGCCCTTCGTTTTGTTAGAATTCGCTATCTAAATTCGGCTTCTCGTTAATGAGGTGTTTATTTTTCGTGGCCATAAATCCTTTTTGCTGGAATTTTGATACTTTTCTGAACAATGACGACCAGAACGGCAGCCAAGAGCAATGCTACAGCTAGCACGGCTAACCCCAAGCTAACTAGCCAAACCACCACGGATTCAAGTGTGCTGCTTGAAATGCAACAGTCAATTCAAAAGGCTACGGAGGAGATGGGAAAAGTCGGCCAACTTTGACAAGTTTACAGGGTGAGGTGTGCGAAGTGAAGAAAGTTAGCAGAGAACTGCGAAGCGACGTTGACAAGCTTGTGCTACGGCTAGATGAAGCCGAGCGTCGTATTTCGCAGCTGGAAGATGATAACAACGAGCTTCGCCTCTCTGCAGACAAAAGCGCCAAGAGATGCGAAGAGCTTCACCAGGCTATTGAAGATGCAGCTAATCGGGACAGGCGGCAAAACCTGCGCCTGATTGGTCTGAAGGAGAGGATAGAGAACGGAAAAGTGGACGAATGTGTGAGGCAAATAGTGGCTGAGGCGCTCGGAGTTGAGCTTGACCGGGCGCAGCTACAGAGAGTGCACCGTACCCCAGTACCGATGCCGGAGGAAGACAAGCCGCCTAGACCGATTATCATCCGGTTTTTGAGCTATTTGGAGCGTGAGCGGGTATTGGCGGCTGCAAGGGAAAAATACAAAAGGAAGGAGGCCATCCTCTGGAAAGGCTGCAGGTTGTCTTTTTTCCCCGACATGACGAGAGAAACGGCGGAAAAGCGAAAGAAGTTTACGGATGCGAGACGGAAGCTGCATGAGTTGGATGTGCGTTTTACTCTGGCATACCCTGCGGAGTTACGATTCACATGGAAGGGTAAACGCATGAAGTTCACAAATCATCGTCATGCTCTGGCTTTTCTAAATGACTGTGTTACAGAAGAGGAATCCTAGGAATAACGTGTCCTATGGACCTTTGTGACAGTGAGTAGAATATTGCTTGAAGTGGACGCTTGGTCATCCAGCGCTATTGTTTTACAAAAGTATTGACTTAAGTTTATTGTTGTTGGTATTATTTATTTATATAATTTTTTTTTTTTTTTTATGGTACATTTTAATTATTACTAGGTTATAATTTGTAATCAGATTAAGTTCATTAGGTCTTTTGTTTGTATAGTTTTTATTATTATAGTTTTAATATATTTTTATTATATTTTTCTCTTTTATTAATATCATTATTATTCTTATTATTGTTTTTTTTATTTTTGTTTTTTATTATTATGGCAAGACCTAGGGTTCAAAGAAGCACATGTGGGGGTAGGGGTATCATAGGCGATCACTCGTGTGTCACATGGGACGTGTTTATGGGAGGGCTCTCTCTGAACAGAGAGGTGTGGGAAGGGGTTGGTTCTTTATGTTCAGGGGTTTATATCAGGTTCTTGGTTCTAATGTAAGTGTTAGATTATTATTAGGGTGGTTTGTTTGTTTTTTGCAGTGCAATAATATGTATGTTTACCCGATGACAGTTTTGTATCCAAGTTACAAAGGTTATTATAATGGCTAATTGTATAAGAATAATATCCTGGAATGTAAATGGCCTTCAAAACCCAGTAAAACTTAAGAAATGTTTAACTTATCTGAAATCTCAGCAGACTCAGTTAGCGTTTTTACAAGAAACTCATCTATTAGACTCTGAGGTACTTAAATTAAAAAGAGACTGGGTGGGCAGGTATTTCACAGCTCATACACTAGTAAAAAACATGGAATTGCCATTCTAGTACACAAAAAATTGAATATGTCGGTAATAAAAGAGCAAAAAGATTCCGAGGGCAGAATGATATGCTTGGAAGCAACAATTAATGGCATTAAGGTTAATCTGTGTAATATTTATGCGCCAAATTTAGAGGATGCAAATTTTTTCCATAAGATTAACAAGATCATGGGGGAAATAACAGATAACAATACAATAATAGCGGGAGACTTTAATCAGGTCTTGGATGGGATTTTGGACAAGACCTCTTTTTCTAAAATAACCCAAAGGATAGAATGGCTATCAAATTAATGATGAAAGATCTTGGATTGGTAGACATATGGAGATTAGTCAATCCCAGAGAAAAAGAATATACATTTTATTCTCATACACATAAATCTCACTCCAGAATTGACTATTTTTTAATTAGTAATAGTTTGGTTAAAAATGTATCAGATTGTTTAATAGGACCAATTGCATTAACTGATCATGCTACTGTGCACCTAGGTGTGATTCTTGAACCAGATCTGATCAAAAAGAGTAGGTGGAGACTGAATGTATCCTTGTTTCAAAGCTCTGAGTTCACTAAGTTATTGGAGGAGGAACTTGATAGTTTTTTTGAAATTAATATGGGTTCAACAGAAAAAGTTAGTTCAGTCTGGGAGGCGTCTAAGGCCTATATAAGAGGGAGGATAATTGCATATGCCAGCAAGAAAAAAAAGGAACAAACTCAAAAAATTAAGACTCTTGAGGCGGAGCTTAAGGAAATGGAGAGGAAGTTATCCAGAGTTTATGAAGAAGCAACATTTAGATGCATTTGCGATTTAAAATTTCAGGTAAATGAAATATACAATAAAAAAGTGGAATATGCTTTATTCAGATTGAATACAAATTTTTATGAAAGTGGAGAGAAATCTGGAAAGCTTTTGGCTAGACAGCTTAAAAAAAAGGAAGCAAATTATTCAATACCTGTGATTAAAGACGAGTCAGGGTTACTTAAGACAAGTACAGGGGACATCAATAAAGTATTCCAAACATTTTATAATAAACTTTATGAGTCTCAGGTGAAACATGATGAACAGGAATGTGATATGTTCTTTTCTAAATTGGACTTACCAAAGTTAACAGTGAATCAGCGCACAGAGTTAGATAGTCCTATCACAATTGAGGAGGTGAAAAAGCTATATCCCTTATGAAGCCAGGAAAAGCACCGGGATTAGATGGGTTTCCATCAGAGTATTATAAAAAATTTGCAGACAAAATTGCACCTGTTTTGACAGAGGTCTATAGGAATCGTTCAAATTAGGAGAGATGCCAGAGACTTTTAATGAGGCTTTAATATCCTTAATTTACAAGAAAGACAAGGATCCTATTGACCCAGGTAGTTATAGGCCTGTGAGCCTAATTAATGTTGATTGCAAAATATTGACTAAAGTTATAGCTCTCAGAATGGAAAACATATTGCCGCACTTAATTCACTCTGATCAGGTGGGATTTGTGAAAGGAAGAACATCGTCAGACAGTGTAAGGAGACTCTTACACCTAATGTGGAAAAACCGTAATAATAGTACCCCTATAGTTGCTCTGTCATTGGATGCCCATAAGGCCTTTGACAAAGTGGAGTGGAACTTCCTTCAGTATACACTTAGAGCATTTGGATTCGGTGATGGGTTAATTAGGTGGGTTAAGGTGATTTATTCAAATCCTAGGGCTGCAGTGTTAACCAATGGACTGGTTTCATCTTTTTTTAAACTTAATCGCGGGACAAAACAGGGGGACCCGTTAAGCCCACTTCTGTTCACATTGTTTTTGGAGCCCTTAGCGGCTGCAATTAGAATTCATAAGGGTATTAGGGGAGTAGTGCAGGGGTCAGAGGAACATAAAGCATTTTGTATGCTGATGATATTCTGCTTCTAATTAGTGATCCTTCCTCTTCAGTTCCAAAGGTTCTGTCTACAATTGAAACTTTTTCAAAACTATCGGGTTATACAATTAACTGGCAAAAGTCAGAGGCCATGCCTGTATCAAAGAGCTGTTTTCAGTCACACCTCTCCTCATTTCACTTTAGATGGGTCCCTAGTGGCATGAAGTACTTGGGCATTAAACTCTCCCCAGAGTTGTCTGATATAATTTCAATAAATATAGAACCATTACTTCAAAAATTAAAAAATAATTTAGATAGGTGGAAATTATTGAATCTTACCTTATGGGGTAAAGTCAACACTATTAAGATGCTTGTGGCACCACAATTCAATTATATATCAATGATGGTACCACTAACTATTAGCAATGCCTTGTATAAACAATATAACGGATTAATTAAGTTATTTCTTTGGAATGGCAAAAGACCAAGAATTGGGTTAAGAAAACTTTCTGCACCAAGGGATTTGGGAGGATTAGCGTTGCCAGATTTGGAACTATATAATATTGCATTTGAAATGAAAAAATTGTTTAAGCATTGGAAAAACCAAGAAGCAAATGAAGGGTGGACTCAAGTTGAAAGGACATTGGTATCTCCATTTAATATTATCCAATTGCTCTCACAAAAATCTATAGGGGAATTACAGCAAAACCCAATTATACAACATTCACAGTGGGCATGGACAAGGGCTCATGTGATCTTGGGAATTTCACCATTTAAACAAAACTACTCTTCGGTTTGGAACAACCCAAAAATGTGCATTGGTAAATCTCCCTTTCTGTGGCGCAAATGGCTTGAAAAAGGGATCCAAACAATAACGCATCTGTACAGGGATGACAATTTTATGTCATTCGATATGTTAAAAGATACCTTTAATCTAACAGACAAAGCAGATTTTTGGAAGTATTTACAAATCAGAAGCAGTGTTAGCTCTAATTTTTGCTTAAATAATCTACCAAAAATAGTGCGCTACAGGATTGGTTTGATATGCCAAGTAAAATGCAAACAGCTTCATTGTACTATAAGAGGCTTTTAATCCACCAAGGTGTGACATGTGAGGGTCTGAGATTGAGCTGGCAAAAAGATTTGGATGTTGAAATTCCTGAGAGTGTTTGGTGTAGCATTGTTTCAGGTGTAGGATGGGCTACTAGAGATGCTAGGAGTACATTTATTCATTATAAAATTGTTCACAGGTTTTACCTTACTCCATCAAGGTTATTTAAAATGGGACTGTTGCAAAATAACTTATGCTGGAAATGTGGAATTGACACAGGCACATACCTTCACCTCTTTTGGGAATGTGCTAAGGTGACTACGTTTTGGACGGATGTCACTAAACACTTGGAGAAATGGATTGGTCTTCCTATTCCAACATCACCACAGATGTGTTTGCTAGGAGATAAGTCTCTCAAACCTGCTGGACTTACAATGGAAATGTACAGGTTCGTGGTGGCTGGTTTCATTGTGGCTTCCAGACTGATTCTAAGGATCTGGAAGAGTCCCCATAAGCCACAGATTGAGGATTGGATTAAATTAATGACAGAGACTGCTGCGTCTGAGATGCTGATTTCCAGAGTCCATAACATCCAGGATAAAACAAATAAGACATGGACATATTTTTTGTCATTCATTAAGGGAAATGATTACACTGTAGCAAAACCTTAATTGGTCTGTGACAAAAAGCACTGTTTTTTTTTTTTTTTGTTTGTTTTTTTTTTTTGTTTGTTTGTTTGTTTTTAAATATTTGTTTGTATGAGTGAATGTTATTTTACCCATAAAAGTGAAAAACAATAAAACATTTTAATTTGAAAAAAAAATCTACAAATAAATCATGTTGACAACTAACTTAAAGCGGAACATTATAGATGAATAAGAAAAAAATCTGAAATTTAAAGCTATCATCATGAAACTTCCTAACTCATATAAGAAAAATACATTACAGGAATTTTGTGTGGAAAAAATTGCCATGTTATTTGTTTTGGGCATCCACATTTGAAAATTAGATTCATTTGATACAAAAGATACAAGAATTTACAGTGAGGTTTTTAGATATCATAGTAAATTTAACATAATATCTGAAATATTGCTGCATCAGGCTTAGAGTTGCACATAAAAATTTCTTCCACATCTTGTTTAGTTTAATGAACATTTGGAGAAAGCAACATTTTGAATACAATATTCCATAGAAATTGTAATTTCAAAACAGTGGATTAAAGTTGAAGTGAATTTCCAAATGAAAGTCTATAATATGTTGAGCACAAACTGACCCAAAACAAAACAACAAAAATGAAAAGAAAACAGTTTTGCATCTAAAGTCTTGCCTTAAATAGGTCATCTCTAAAATATTCCTTTCATGTCCAAGCTTAGTCTAAAGTGTAAATAGTGCGTTTGCTGGTCTTACCGTGCTGGCTCGGCTCTGTGCGGCTCGTATTTGAGAGTCCCACTGTTCCACCTGCCTGCTGTCACTGAGCATCTAGGGCAATACCTGGAGTCAGGTGTCAGCAGCAGTTTATGTGAGAGAGAAGAGCCTTTACTATGTGGAGGTGGGCGGACCATCCACTCTTACTGTATGTATGAAAAATTGATTGTTCCTCCAAGGCGCAGTCATGTGGAGTAATGTAGAAGAGTGGTTCAAAGGA
Source organism: Mugilogobius chulae (assembly GCA_038363315.1). Taxonomy (NCBI): domain Eukaryota; kingdom Metazoa; phylum Chordata; class Actinopteri; order Gobiiformes; family Gobiidae; genus Mugilogobius; species Mugilogobius chulae. The sequence goes on from CM076412.1 coordinate 30,706,722, forward strand.
CGTACAGTACTGGGGAGAAGTGTGTGGGCAAAAGAAGGTAGGCTACATTAGTTTGGAAAATAACTGATGCATGGTCTCATTTTTAAAGAGTAAAGAAACAGCATAGAACTGGATTATCTAACTCAAGTGTTTATTTCCTTAAACCAGAAAACAAAATCCTGTTTGTCAAAATGATTTAAAAGAACATAATTTGTAAAATCTACTTTTCTGAGTTTGTAACCATGCTATGACACTTTACTCTCATCATTAGTTTAAACAAAGTTGTATTTGGACTGATTTATGCATAGATACAGTCGGCAATGCGTCATATTTGATTTGGGGGCGTGGTCTGCTGAGGGGGAAAGCGTCTCATGCCTTACCACGCTAAAGTAGAGGAAGCTAAATTGTTTACCTATTTTAAGACAATTACCGTACTTTTCGGAATGTAAGTCGCACTTTTTTTTCAAGGGACAAATGCCGTTTGATGCGCTGCTGTTTCAGCAGGGAGACGCAACACTGTCGCCTCTGAGGTGCACCTTCTTGCTTAAGTGTGGAGCTAACATTTATAAAAAACTGCAGACTCGAAGGCTGCAGTCTCAAACATATACTTCATTCAACGAAAATAGCAGGACAGAGAGAGTTGATTCTGTCTTGACCATGTTGATTCTGCTTAACCATTTCTTGACCATGATCGCTTGAACGACAAACACTGATGTTTGTCTGGTGACAGGTACACAACAAAAACTCGCAGCTGCAGCTGCATTTCCTTACTTCACGCATAATATCAGTGGAGCACTAGCAGATCTACAGCAGAAGCAGCGCGATGGAAATTACAAAGAAATTAATGGAGAACTGCTTTTTAAGCACAGAGAGACGGAAATGTGAGTTTGGGCAAAATAGGCAGTGAATTTAGTCCAGGAAATATGACAAGTGTAGAGGATTCTACAAATGTTACCTGGCAACCTTATTGCAAATCTAGGCCAAGATAAACAAAATTAACACAGGAGTGACCATGTGACAAATGATTATAACTTTTAACACTTGAATTGTGTTAAATGATTGTTTAAACTCCAGGAAACTGTCAGTTTTGTGTAAATTGTCTTTGCATTTTGGTGCTTTTTGACACGTGGAAGGATTCTGTTTTAAATTACTTTCTGTAATTTTTTACTTTTAGTTGTCAATTTCTTCATAAATTGTAATGTAACTGAGGTAAAACTCTGATAAATATTTACCACAAAGACTATCACAGCAAACTAAGTCAAAATTAAAAATAAAATGTTATAATCAGTCATGTGGGTCATGTCAGATTATACTTCCATGTATAATATGACATTATACATAATGACATTATACCATTATATTTCCATGGTTTGTCCAATACACTGTTGCTATAGAAACTTCAGCACTTGCAGTGAAGTATCTGGGCATGAATCTGATTTGCTAAATCGGCCCATGTTCCAAATCGGGCAGAGACAGACATGTGCCAGTGTGCTGTTGTGCACACAAGCTTATTATGCCACATGGAATTTTTTATTTTATTTTTTGCATTAAAACATGCTTTGTGTTTAACATTAGTTTCTTGACACCACTGGCCACAACATCTCCTCATTATCCCACCTGCAGAAGCCCGGTACAGTATATTCTTAGCCTGTGACTGTAGAAGGTGTGTCAGCGAGGCCGGTCTGAGCTGCTGAGGAGGCACAAAGTGATGCGTTGTTTCCTCCGGCGCGTGAGAACAGAGCGGCATTCAGCTTTTCAACAGACCACCTCCACAAAGACGCTCATTGTGAGGCCTGACTGTAACTGTCCATACACGTGCTATTATTGTTATCGTAATGTGGTGCGCCGCAATTTATAGATGTAATATTGCATTATAGAAGGTCAGATGTGCGGGACATGATAAGCTTTCATGTGGATGCACCCTTTATATCACAATGTTTGTTTTCCTATTAAAGGTTTATTGACCTTTTCAACATAAAGCAATTCATTAGGTATAAAAATATTGATTATCTGGCAACCACACATAAAGCTTGGACATCTAACAAATGGGAGACACTATACAAATTAAAAAATAAGTGATTTAATCATTTCTGTACTGTACTGACATGAATATAATTATCTGCAGGAAGTCTAGTCTCTACACAAAAGATTGTACTGCAAGTATAATCACTAAATTGAACACTTAACATGCATTTTCTGTTTTTAATAATTAAAAACAGCTAGAAGGAATAGTTCAACTAAATACAGAGAAAGTGGGAAGTTTTCTTTTCTAAAAACAAGTCATATTGGGGTTTTTTTTTACAGCTTTTATGTAGCTGGATCATCATCCTCATTATCTTTATGGTACTATCTTTTGAACTCAATCTAAATGGGCATCTGTATTAATTCTGATTGTGTCTTAGTCTACCAAAATGTTGTTAATCAACTAAGTATTTTCTGATCTGATCTGGCCCACAGCTCAAATAATAAAAAAAACATTTTCTCTTACGTATTGTTTTTTTTATTTTTTTCTGGTTCAATTTTGGGCTAGCAATAGCTTACATCTAGTATAGTCTTGATGCAGAATTCACTTTATTCTGCTATGATTTTGTGGGACTCCAAATTGAGTTGATGTGAAGATTCGCTGTGCCCTCAGCCCTGCACAAAATATGGCCTGGATTACAATGTTTAACAAAACTTTAAAACTCGGGAGATGAATACAAATAAAGCTGATTTTAAGGACCTTAAAGCTAGGATACTTGATTTTCACACTACAAAAATATTTATTGGAACCCAACAGTGACCGCCTTTTGAAATCCTTAAGGCACTTTAGATTTGGGCAATTTACTTCTGGAACAAGGGCGATCTTCCATTGTTGAGCTCCATACTGTCCTATTTGTCAAGCTAACACAGAGTAAATATTCACATGCAATCATTTTTCTCTGTAATTTTGGCTTCAAATTATCATTTTCATCACAGTGAAACTTAGAGTGTCGCTCAAGCACAGTCAATCAGAGTTTCTTTTCGCAATCTTTGAGAACTAAAATGTTTTATTATTCATTTCAGACAAAGTGGTAAGATATTGTCACAAAGTGCTGTATTTGCATTAGACTAGACTCTTCTCAGGTGACGTCACAGCTCTAGTCGGAGGGAAACAATAATGAAAACTCATAGCCCTCGCATTAAAATACTGTTTTGTTGTGAACTAACTTGACCATACCCAGCTGTGCAGGTGCAGTTTCATGTTCAAATTGATTTATTAGAATAGCTAATACTGTACTGTTTTCAATCATTACATTTTTGTACACAAGACCATTATTTCCTGCTTTAGCAAAACTTTTAACCATGAGCTAACAGAATTTCAGAGCTACAAGCAACCAAGTCTTCAACAAAAAGCCCAAAAAACCAAATCTAGTCCAACAAAATTAAGGGTCTATTAGTTTTTGGTGGAAAAAAACAATGTTCACTAAAATTACAACAAAAAAGTTTAAGTAACCCTAACTTAATTTCTTTTTTAAGACCTCTCCTAGCCTACTGCGCTATAAGAATATGCGGTACCACTTTATATTAACTACACCTTAATTGGCCTTAGCAAACCATGAATAAAGCACACATAAAGCCTTAATTATTCATGAACTAATGGTGAATTAATGAATGAAAAAGTTTATTAATGCTTAGTAACTACTTAACTAAGGAGCTAAGGTTAGGATTTAGGTTTAGGGGGCAGGATTTGCAGTAATTAAGTAGTTACTAAGCATTAATAAGCGTTTTGATCTATTAATTAAACATTTGTTCATATTGAATTAAGTCTTTAGTAAGGTGTTATTAATGATTTATTAAGCCTAATTATTCTGTAGTTATTCTAAAGTGTTACCGAATATGCACATTATCTCCCTCATTCTCGTAGTTTTCTTCAGCCGGACATTTACAGTACATTCTCCGGCCTTTTCATCCCCCTCTCCCTCTCACATCTCCTTCCCCCCTCAGATTTTGGCGTCCTCTCAGCGGTATGCTAATGATGAGGCTATAGCAACCTGCTCAGTGCCTCTAATACAGCAGCAGCAGCATCACACTTCAAAGACAGAGCTGGCTGACTGACTGGGGACAGAAATAGTCTCCTCCGGCAGTAAACATGCACGTTAATATCATATCCACACACAGGGATGGGCAGAGACGCGCCTGTTAGCGTTAGCCTAGCACTTGACATTTAGTGAAGTCGACTCTTTACTGATACTAATGCCCGGAGTGCTAAACTAAAGCAGGCATTCAACGTTTCAGTGCATACATGTGAAAGCAGTAAGTCCTACTGCAAATGTGAGAAGTAGGCCTAAGGCCTGCACCCATTGCATCATATTTTCTTCCCCATAAGGTGGTGAAAATGAGGCTACAGTACAGCAAGGATTTTTCTTTTTTGAATGTTAAAATATGATTTATTAATGGAGCTCTACAGGGAAGATTGTCCTGGTTCCGGAAGTAAAGTCCCTGTGATAAACTCCCATAGGGATTTACAAAAATTAAAATATTAACAGTTTTAAATATTGCAAGCTAGCCAGCTGTGTGCTAACTCAGGTAGCACGGTTTTCTTCTGTCATTTAAATTTTGGCAAAAAAAAAAGCAACACGCTAAACCGGATGTATGTAATGTGCAGTTCGGGGATTTTTTTCAGTAGACTCTCAATGTGGTTTTTTGCTCTGATTTTAAGGAATTGATACTTTTCTGATGGTTCAAAACCGAAGCAAGAGCCAAAGAAAATAATCTGTCATCTACGTCCGCTGTCTTGAATGTTTTGAAACAGTTAAAAACGGTCATAAAGCTTGTCCTAATTTCGGACAATGAAGTGACTGGCATTCAAACAGAATGCTAGAATGGCTGGTCACGCAAGCTTTTATGTATTAGTCTTTTTGTTTATCATTTTCTTATGCAAATATCAGATAAATGTGAAATGTCTGTAAATTTATCACAAATGTGCAGAACACTTTTGTTTGAAAGATTTTCACAGTTCATAGCCTTACTTTTCACATTCTTGTTTTTAATAAACTTCTTTTTGTATGAACAATATACTCGATATTTTATTGTACATGTTACCTAAAATTTGATATATTAAAAATATTAAATCGTTTGACAGCGGTATTTCAGTTGAGTTCTGGTGTTGGGTTAGATCTTCATGTGTCCCTCCATAACTTCCACTGTCATTTCTAAGTCAGAGGAAGAAAACCGCATGGTTATGGTTATTCAAGCCTATTCTTAGTGAAGTAAGCTTTGTTATACTGTCCCTTCTTGTTTTATAAAAAATTTACCCTGGAAAGATTTTTTTTCAGTAGCTTAAAAAATGACATTAGCTATAGCTACATTAGTAATAATGTTATTTATTGAAAAGCCATGATTTATTTAACAAATTCACCGAAAAAGCAGTTTGTTCTAGTGAGGCTTAACAACAACAACAAAAATTAAATAAAATCCAAGTCATGACATCTTAAAGGCACTAAACCTTTACATGAAAATAACTTAAAATCAATTTCCCCCTAGATAGCCATGTAGGTGGAAATTTGTCTAACAATATCTCATTTGTTTACCAAAATTCACTAAGTTTGTTTGTTGTTGTTGTTGTTGTTAGCATTGTGGCTAATTGCAGTTAGCATACCAGCACTTCTCGCTCCTAACAGCTAGGGTGGTTGATATATTGAATTTTAGATATCATAAATGTTTTGAAGATATAGAGAAATAGTAGGATACTGAGTATATGATTTATAGTAAAAACCGCTTCGAAAAAAGTTGATTAAACATACAAATTTATTTATTTATTTGACAGGGACAATGCAATCAAACATAGTTACAAGCAAAGCTTGCAGCTGATGCGAAGCATATAGAGTGTATAGCTACTGCTAATTTTCAACTCCTGTCCCTGGTTGGGCTTTTCCCTACAGATAAAATATAACAATAAAATGAAAAATGTCTTTTGTAAAAGTCCAAATAATAGAACAATGATATTTTCATTTATTTTCAATTTCACATTCACTCATTGGAGTTTTGGAATGCATAAAGTCTTGTTCATCTGCATTTTTTTTCTTAGCAAAAAATTCTTTATCAAGAAAGCCTCAGAGTTTGTGGTCTTGTAAGAGCAGTTTGGGGTCAGATATTATAATCTTTGAAATAATGTTTTAAAAAGTTGCCGCCCTTTTGACTAATAAAAGCAAATCAACATTTTCCTGTTTGGTTGACATAATATCGTCTGATTATTGTATCAAAATATCCCAAAAAATTATTGAGATCCCAGCTTTACTAACCATTGTGGAAAAAAAGCTCAAAACACATCTAGGTGAACAATTTGGAGGCTCAGATTGCATTAGGTAAGTGAGCAAAACATGTGAACTGATGTAAGAAATCAAGTCTCAAGTAATCAAAATAGTGACCTAATTCTGACTCCAGCCAATAGTCACTACCTGAAAGTCCACACCTTCTGTATTAGTGACCAAGTTTCACACCTGGTCTAAAACTTTCTATGTAAATGTTCAAGATCACTTCAGTTTGTATGCAAATCGCCAGTATAATTTGTCTGATTAGTGTAGGACCGGCTCGGACACTGCAGCACACAGGCTCATTTACACACAGCTCCTACAGCGGCCCTGAGTCAGCTGATGTGATTACATTCAAATCGATAGCTACAGTCTGGAGCAGGGCAAGAGGTTATATGACTAAGGTTTTGCATATAGAGACCACTCCATATGTCCATTAAATGTGCTCGTGAGTCAGCTTTTCTCTGATGACAGCATTGTTTACTGTGCAATCCAATCTGACATCAGCCTCACACAGGCCAAATGGACCCAAGCTGTTACCAGTGATCCACTAATGCCCTTCTGTTGTTATGATGTTTTAATATATGGCCCATGTTTGTTTGTAGCATAGACCACAGATAAGTTTTGAGCTTAGCTAGGCAAATAAGTTAGTATTAGTCACTCAGAGGTTTGAATCTAACTTCTAATTGATGAGTGCAAGAAAAAAATGGTGTGAAATATGTAAAATATAGATGTTTTATGAGAGAATGCAATGCAAATAATGTGACAGAACTCGTATAATAATCCTGTCATCATTATACTATAATGTTATGAATGTTGTTTAAATAACATTGTCCTGCCAGGGTTTGTAGATGTACCACTTGAGTTCTCTCATAACTCATTTTAAGGTGAATCTAGGCCTACATTAAAGAATACATCTGTAAAGTCTACTATTCTGAGTTCATAATCTAGTTCACAAGGTTGTGTTTGGGTGAAAGGATGCATGTTTGAGTAATCTTGTATTGTCCTGTTATCTTGTTATCAAATTTTATGTTTGTACATTTATTTGAAGAATAGCTAAAAACATAAATAAAATATTCTTATTTGTTATGTCTTTCACCTATTTTCATCTCATTTCTACTAATATTAGAGCTACAACTGATGATTTTTTTTTAGTAGAATAGTCATTAATGTCAAGTAGTGAAACACACACTATCAGTCTAGATAATGATTAGTGGATATTAATAGCGGGAATATTTGTTTATCAACACGGAGGATGCACGTGCAACCAGATAGCAGAAAGAGCAGCGGCTGATTAGGAGCTGTAGCAACACTAGCTGGCGCTGGTGTCAGCTAACTACAAGAGCTTATCACTGTGTGAAAACAAAAGTTATGCTGCCAATTCAACATCCGTGAATGAAATTCATCTTTATGACAAATTACATTCAGGTGAATGAAAAACGCAGAGCAAAACTGTCTCAAGCTTCAGCAGCCAGACATCTGTCAGACCAATTCATACCAGATCCAAACAGCTAGCTCTCATCTCATTTTGATGTTTTTATCAAAGAAGTTTCCCCAGTCAACTAGACGCACAGCGTATCTTCCTGCAGGTGACATGCACACACTTTTTTTTATATTTTTCCACGTAGTATCAAATAAAATAGCATAACAACAAGAAAAGTAATGGATGGTTACAAAAACCCTCCAGGGTTTGAAAGTGGCAACCTCCACAATGACACATAATTCGGCTATTGCTGTGTACCAAGTGAGTAGAGGCCAAAATGTTGAGTTGAAAAGTATCTATTAAAAAATGAACCGTATGTGTGCTGTTCAACTGTGGTGTTTCTCAAGACAGATGTCAGAGGTCACTTATTTATGCCATGTTTACAAATGATTCAGGTAAAAAGCATCAGTTCTCATGTTTACTGATGATGAAACTTATTTATTGATCATAGTTTAATCAGGATTTTGTCATCCCATTGCATGGGTTAGCCTAGATCAAGTCAATGAAACCAAAACATTGTAGGCCTGATTGGATGACTCACTTTCTTGGACAATATGAATGACCACATACAAGTACATTAGTATCCAAAACATATTAGCCTATATTTGCATCTAAAAGATAATTTGCATGTGGTACTAACACATAACATATTTTACTAACAAATTCTATATATGAATAACACTGACAATGCATTATCTGTGTATTGTTTTACGCACGCAGACCAAATAAAGAATAGTCTATGCTGCGGTAATAGGGATCCAGGATAAATGAAATAAAGAGCTGGAAATCCATGGTTTTGGTTTACAGAAGCCTATTTTTGAATAGTATTGATTATGTTGACATTTTGATTCAAAGAGGATTTATATCTGAATGCACATTTCTGATTTTAACTGTGTTTCTCATTGTTGTTTCCACAAGTTGTATTTTGATTAATTTATGCATGTTAGAGTAACTTGTATTGTTCTACAGCTGGTCCTCAAGTGCTCTGAAATTCCTCGTTCTCACCTACCACCTATACCCACCCACTTGCCTGGACTTACTTGTAATTATTTGAAAAAATCAGGTTCGTAGTGGGGCACATAGGGTTTAATATTGCCTAAAATCCACTTTCCCCACAGTAATTTCAAATATATTGCTTGTTGCAGTTACATTTTACAATGAAGAGGCGGAGCTTATCAGTTTTGACCAGGAAGTCATTGGAGACATTTTTATTTCTAAGTTGTTCTAGATCAATTTTGTGGTTTACGATGAACAAGATGATCTACTTATGTCATAATCTAATTCTAACTACAAAGAAAAAGCACAATAGGCCTCATTTAATACTGCCACTGTGCTATAATTTCCAATACAACCTCATCCATGTCACTTTAACAAAATATCAGCACTTTAACTTCTATTTAACACACTGCTTTTTTAATTTACAACCACTATGATTGTGTGACCTACTTTATTTTCTTCACAGGCATCCAGTCACGCCTCTCTAGTATTCTATTGCACTGATGTCTCTAAAGCAGGTGATAACGACCACAGCATTGACTCGTATCTGGAGATGCAGCTGAGCAGACACATAAAACCAACACCACGACGGTTCACCCAAATGTTTTTTTCCACTCTTTCTACACAACTGGGCCTCTGTAGCCAATATTACCACTGACAACGTGCAAGAGATTGATTGAAGAGATCCATAATTTCATTTTGCACATTGGAGGGCCCACACCACAGAGACTGACTGTCCGCGGATGCATTCCACCTGACACGTCCAGAGCCATTTCGTCCAAACAGAGAAATCCAGCATCATAACCAACAAAGAGCAAAAAGCATGGATCAATACGCAGCGTTAATGGCAGATTAGCGGATGTAGTGCGTGCGAGGATTACACAGACTATGAATTGTAAAAATGAAAGCACCTAAAGAACAAAGAACCTAGGCTTAAATCTGGTATATGCTTTGGGAAATTGTGCTGAAATGATCCAAAAACAAGATTTGGATAGAAATGGGCACGTTGACAATGCGTAAAATGTACAAACGCATTCAGGAAAAAAGAAGCAAGCAGCCCAATTCACACACAAATGAGCTCCAAGATGAAGTGAAGGCAACACAGTACAATGTGTGCGGATCGATACGGATTGAGAGGCGCGCGATGCAAGGTCAACAGCAGTGACGTGAGACCGGACAACGGCAGCGAGACGCGCGGACGCAACAAATGTGGAAGAAATGGGACAAAATATGGCACGGTACCTTGTGTGATTCCCCCGTCCTCCGCTGCTCGTGAAGAGGTAAAGCCCACGACTGTCTATTGTGTTGCTGATGCTGCGGGTGCACGACACGAGAGAGGCGAAAGGGAGGCGGAGGGAGGCAGCTAGACGCGCAGGCGAAGCAGGCGAATCCCCCTGCACAGCTGCACACGCGGGCCAGACAACCAGCAGCAGAAATGAGTCTGTGAAGCTGAAGAGCGGAGGCGCGTCAGTCTCACGTCGGCTGCAGTTTCACGCATGGGGTTTCTTATTCTGCAGCAGTGGCACGTTGAAGGTTCTTTTTTACAGACAGCGCCACCTGCTGCTAAGCTAAGTGTGACTGCACTGTAAGATTCTTATATGTTTGTGCCTGGTTTCATTGTTATCAAATTAATCAGAGTGACCAGACATCCCTATTACTTGGGACAGTGTCAATTTTCAACATTGAGTTTCATGTCCCTAATGTAGCCTAATGTAGTTCCAATATAAAGGACAAATATTATGCATTTTGTGTTATTTTCTTCCTTCAAACATGCTCCTGAGTACATATACTTAACATCCAATAAAAATAGTGTAAAGCTCACGTGACAGTCATGTGTTTCCCACTTCAGGAATTGAGTTAGAGCTCTATCTACTGACTGAAAAGGGAATTTCACAGGGTAAACAATCAGATCAATCTTGCCTGATGTGTTAGTGCTGCAGAAATGCTCAAAAAGAGTCTGGATGATTTATGGACTGGAAAACAGTGCAGAAGATCTCAGAGATCTACCTATGACATCACAAATCAGGAACATTCAGAATGGTGTTTTGAGAGGAACAAAACTTTTGGAACACCAAATTATTTCTCTATGTAAACATTGACATTTTAAAGAGAAATTATGTAACTTTTACAGTGGAGTTGTTGCTTTCTTTTTGGAAAGTTCCATTAAACATATTAGCTATCTGAACAGAGAAGCATGTGACACAACAAAGCCAAGTGGGACAGATCAGATCTATGGAGAGGCAACCTTGCACACAATAAATTTGCATTGTTTCTAAGCTTATAGAAAAAAATATTTATAAACAAATACATGTTAAATGTGTTCAAAGGGGATCTATTTTAGACACGTAGTCTAACTGTGGACATTCTTTAAGTAGTGAACTTCTTCTGGCTTACACTAGTTTTTCCACCTCAGTTGTTTTACCTACTTATGAAGCGTAAACCAACCAACCAGCTTAACTCAAAGGGCACGTATTATGCAAAATTGACTTTTGGAGTTGTCATTAAAATTGCTTCCTCCCAAAAACACGACTGAAGTTTTATCCATGAGTTTTTTTTAAAGGGTCTTTTGTTCTGTGCCCACAGTCTTAGGAGCCCAAAATTGTACCCTTTTACTATTTATATACTAAATAATATACTATTTATATTGTAGGGGGGCCCATATGAGTCACCCTTGTGCCAGACTTCCAAAATTTGATTGACGGCCCTGATCCAGACTCATTTTTAGCATTTGCAGCTGTAGCATATCATGCAAGATCAGTTTAATTGTTTCCTATGGATAATTTCCTGTTTTGCAGCAGTAGATGGAGCTATAACTCAATTTCTGTCATGGGAAACATCATGACTATCAATTTATCCTTTTATTTACACTGTGTGTAATGCACTTGGTGCATGTGATTCCAAAGTGGAAGTGCTCAGCAGCATGTTTGAAAGACAGGAACACAAACAAGTGCACTTCTGGTCTAGTCATTGTTTCTTCTGTTTCAGTGCTGGTTTGGATTATTAACATTAGCCAACTGATATTAATAGCCAACAACAGTAGCCTATTTTTTGGTCAACCATTTCATTTTGTCCAAAGTGACAAAGTGTCATCCTTCAAAAAATCTGACCCTTGAACAAGAATTATGTACACATTTGCTTGGTATAAACTCCTAACCTAATCTAAAAGATTTTCATCCGCTTACACAATTTTCACGTTATTTCAGTAGATTCGTTGAACTGCAGCGTGTGACTGGTGCCTCCGGGTCTACCCACCTCAGACAACCACCACCAGCAGCAGCAGAAGAAGAAGCAGCAGCAGCAGCAGCAGCGAGAAGAGGATCTGTGGAGGGTGTGGCAGAAACAGAGGGAAAAGGAGAGAGATGATGGCACGCCGCGCGCTTTGGCACAGGCGCGCAGATCTGTCACGATGCGAGCACGTTACAGCCCCACGCTACAACGACGTACGAGCGCGTGGACTTGAGCTGAACCAGAGCGTAACCAGTCAGAGATGAAACGGTCAATGAGGCGGCTTTTCCCTCTGGTTGATGGAGTGGATCGGCTGTAATGGGGTCATATGTCTGCCGGGTTAAAACAAGTGCATTGATTTATGATTGGCTACACATACTGCTATCGTATTAAGAGTTGTGAGCTTTTAATAGAGTTAGCCTATAGCTTTTTGTTCTTTCAGTCCTCTGTGTTGTGGTGTAGCCTACTTACCTTCGAAATGCTTTGTTATTGTAGGCCTAGCTAAATTATCATTTTAAGGAAACTTAGTATTTCTATGAAAGTACGAGTACGAGAAAGTAAGAGTTAACAAAAACTTGGTATAAATGTCTAAATTTTCATGAGATGTCAATGCAAAAAACAAATGAATATATTCAAACCAATAGGGGTCTGGCTTAAAAAAAATTATAATAACTAATAATTATTTTAAAACATTTACAGCGTCTTTCAGATACTCAAGGACACTTTACAATAGTTTATGATAACCTAATCTAGTCTCTTGTAAAGTTTCAAAAGTGCTCCTGAGAACCTTTGACATCTTATGTAAAGAAACTTAAGAAACATGTCTATGTGCTATACAATTAGACAAATAAACTTACCTTTTCCTGTTTATCTCCTTTCTTTCTCCTGCTTTCCTGTAAAGAACATCTCATTACTAAGTTCATCCATAATCTGTTCTTTGATTATTCACATGTTGTCCATTATCCCACTCACCTTTGGTAAGTGTTTCAGTTGTTGCTGCTGCTACAGTGTTGAAAGCCTGGACCTCAGATGCCACCTAATCTTGAGAACCCGGACCCTTCTCACTCCTCCACTCGTCCTGCTAGAAAATTTGTTTACTCTGCCACTGGTTTCTGGCTCCACTGACCTTAAATTCTAATCAGGATGTGCATCAGTCCTGGTCACATCTACAGCCTGTCCATCCATGAGTGGATCTCTCCTTCACTGTGGTTCTCCTTGAGGTTGCTCTTTTTCCCCTGAAGGTTTTTTTTTTTTTTTTTTTTTTCCTTGCCGAGAGGAGGTCAGGACTGGGACAATTACTTCATCTGCTTATTTGTTGTCGAACAATCTGCCTCTGTATTTCTGAATAATGACAGTTTCTGATTTCCTAATGCTTCTGTTGGTATTGACCAAATATTTCGTTGTTTGATTTTCTGACAGTTTTGTTTGCTAAATCAACAATCATGTGAAGTCCTCTGAGATAACAGCTGTTGTGATTTTGGGCTATACTAATAAATTGAAATGAATTAAACTGAATGGTTTCATCCATGCGAGGAAGAGCTCCACCTACTGATGCAAAAGAAATAGCAGAGAATCAAATTTATACTACCAGAAATGCTAATTTTGGAAAGCAGTAGAAAAAGCTGTCAACAGTACACAGCACAATCAGCAAAATTTGGAACTGTGTTTTCTGAGGCTCAGAGGCAAAGGTATCCCACTAGACAAATCAGCTATCTGTTTGACAAAAAATCTAACAGTAACAGTAGGCAAGGCAGGCAAGCTGTGATGTATGTATAAGAAAAAAACTCAAACATGTATTTGCATAACCTATGTGTCCTATATAATTGGCAAATTTTTAATCAGCCTTGCTACGTTCACTTGTGCGCCTAAAAACAAAAAGAAATTTCCTTTAGTTGTTCATGACTTTTTTTTTTCTCCAAATCTACATTTTCTTCACATTTTTGTGCGAGTAAGCGGAAGGGGCGGGGCTTTCTTCTCTGCGCTCCCCAAACTTCTGCTTCTTCCAAAGTTCAGACATGGAGCTGAGTTGAGTGCGTGATTTGCGGACCTGGACAGAAGGTTTGAGGAGTTTTAACCGATCCATGGTTCTATCTCGGACCGTGACGCTTAAATAACCGCACTGGACCATGTTTCTTCTCAAAGCAGACCACTCAAAGAAGAGGCTCGGAGGCGCACGGAGCGGACCGCCTGGAGCTCTTCGGGTCACCATGAACTCCGTGTCGGCGCGCCGTAGCTCCGCCGTCCTGCCGTCCGTGCTGACCTTCCTGGTGATCGTGGCATCCGGAGGCCTGCTCATGATGATCGAGAAGGGCATGCTGAACACCGTGGAAGCTCCGGGTCCGCGGGCCATGGGCAGGAGGGTCCACACGGCCGAGGAAGAGGCCAACAGTCACGGATACGAGGACGTGGACTTCCAGGTAGAGTCTCCCGAAAAGTGTTGAAGTAGTGACTAAAGTAAAACAGTGATTTAAATCCGTGAACTAGCAAAGGGACAATATACTCTTACTTTTTTATGTAGGTTGCTATAAATATCTTACCATTGTACATCTACGGTAGTGCGTAATTAAATACGTCATCTTTGTAGCGCAGTCTGTAGTTACATGTTACAGCTTCTGACAGATTGGTTGGAACGAGATAAACAACTATAATAAAGCAGAACAGATCATGGTAAACACCGGTAGAGATGTTATTGCGGTGTAGATTTGCTTAATAAACAAACTCATTACACAGGCTACTGTTAGTGTTGTAACTGTATTGTGAATGCTAACAATACTTTTATACTGACATAATGTGCATTATGCATTTAACGCATTATCAAAAAGAAGAAAGAAAGAAGAAGAAAAAAAATCACACATGCATAATGTTTTCTATTTGTCTCACTAATTACAAGTCTAATTTGTGTGATATCAACATGTAGCCTATTGCTCTGATTTGAGAAAAGTAACTGTTTTCTGACACAAACTCCTTAGACCAAAGCCCACATTGGCTTCATGGTTGTTCTCAACGTATAGGACTGTAACAAATCTTTGACATAAAACAAATAATAGTCTCTGCATTCAATATTTGTAAGCTTGGAGTTTCAAATACTTCATATACATCTGCACAAGTCTGAAAATTTTCAAACAAGGGATCATTAGATTAATATTCCTAGTGCTATTATAAGATTAGAATAAATTTGCAGGCCACATCTGGCCCCCGGGCCTTGTGTTGAACATGAGCTGTAACAAATCAATTACTCAAAATTTAGTGACAATCTTATAATCTGGCACCAGCATCTCTACTGTGACTTTTGTCTTGATGAATGTGCTGTTGTGCACTGTCCTTGTACAAATAAATCCAGACCATACCAGGCCATACCAAGGGCTGGCGATAATGACAAAAACAAATATCTCGATACATTTTTGCTGTATCGCAATAACGCTAATTTAACAATATTCTGTCAGTCAAACATAAACGTGTTAAAATCTTCAAAGTCATAAGTACACTGAAAAACAGACAATCTTTACTGTGCAAATAAGTTTAAAATAGGATGAATGATGTGCTAGCATGATTTGACCTTCATGAATAGATTTGCCATAGAACAAGTCAATTTAGTTTCCTATTTCAAGAAGAAGCATTTACTTTTCAATTTGTGTGTATTTTTCTTATTTTATGTAAATATTGATATTTTATGCTTTGCTCCATTTGCAATTTTAGTTCAAGCCAATGAAAATCTACTCAAAACATGTAAAATACCAACTATTCCAGCCACATCTTCCCTTGTATTTATAATGGTAATTTCTTTCATGTTTAATTATCAGACAAATATTTGTCAAATAATTACAAAAATGCAGGAATCTCCCATTATATCCTAATTTTCTTGATTTGTGAAGAACTTTGAATTACTTAATGTACAAATTCTATTTAATTTTTATTGTGTAAACCTTAAGCCTTTCATTTTTGTGGCATGTTTTTACTGCACAATATACCAATATTACATTTTTGCATTTCTTAAAAACAACATTCACGATACTATGTAAAATTTGATATATTGCCCTGCTCTAACCAACACTGTTGCATCACATCTCATCACAATTTCTTCTGCATTTTAGTTGAATCTTATTTTGTTGACCTACATGAGTTGCTTTTTATACTGTTTTGCTCCAGCGTCTTGTGAAAGTGAATAGTGCAGTAAGTAAAGCACATGTTGATGAATGATTTATAATTTAGCTGTTTATATATTCACTGATTGCATTACAACTTTTCAGTCTCCCAATGAGAGTTTTAGGCATGAACTAAAGTTAACATGTCGATTATTCTTTCCACTTCACTTCAAGTGTGACAAATTATGAGTCAGTTTGGTCAAGATTAGTATGCACATTCTGGACTCAGTCACTACACGCCTGAGTGTTGTGAAATAGACGGCCAGCAGCTAATTTGCTGAATGTCTCTCTCTTCATACTATTAAAGCGCAGATATGTAGCTTATTTACAGTAGGGCTGCAACTAACAATCATTTTGATGATCAATTAGTTGGGTGATTATGCTTTCGATTAATTGATTGGTTGTTCAGAACGCAAAAGTCACGTGACAACAAGATTTTTTAAATTTCGATCCAGACAAAACTAAAATTAACTTGGACCTGAGTTTGTAATTGACTGAATTAAGATTAGTACTGCCTTAAAAAGATTTTTCTATAAGGTTACAAAATTTACTGTTTTTCTAAAAATAGAAAATTACAAGCACTTTATTATTGAAAAAACAGCAAAAATAGCTACTGTTTATGAAACAATCACAAAAAATATATTGTTTTATTGGCAAATTTTATGTGTGGAATTTTCAGAATCACTCGACTTTAGTCTTTAGTCAAGATCAAATTTTGTTTTCTAGTCAAAGCAGCAAATGTACACCAAATTAGGTAATTTCTTTCAGTTCATGCATGTTTGGGAATCTATAAAGACCAGTTTAACGATTATTCGATTACTAAATTAGTTGACGATTAATTCAATAATTGATAAGTTGCGATTAATCGATGAACTTGTTGCAGCTCTAATTTACAGCCACATAAAAACCAGTAGGTTGTGTTGAGGTGACATTAAAAAGTGAATGGTATTGTTATTAACGGGCAAAAAAATGGTTCCTTTAAGACATTCTAATGGTATTGATTGTTTTCATGTGCGAATTTTTTTGATTTATTTTAAATTGGTTTATTAAGGTTTAGGCCAGCGATTTTGTCATGTGAACAGAATTTTTATGTGAGATTTATTTATAATACTTTGTGTTTTTTGTGTGAAGGTTTCCCAGGACATCAGAAACCGACATCAAAGCCATGTGCAGTCAGAGGAACATGCCCCACGATATCTGGTCCCTTCACCCGGCCCAGAGACGGACATTACTCCAGCACATTTTAGTCAACGACCAATACGGTTTTCTCTACTGCTACGTGCCCAAAGTCGCCTGCTCCAATTGGAAGAGGGTTTTGAAAGTCTTGAGCGGGGCACTGGAGAACGTCAAAGTCAATATCAAGATGAACCACAAAAGCGATCTTGTATTTCTGGGATCTTTGAAACCGGACGAAATAAAGTACAGACTCAAGCACTACTTCAAGTTCATGTTTGTGCGAGAACCAATGGCGCGCCTGCTTTCGGCATACAGGAACAAATTTGGCGAGATCGAGTCTTACCAGAAAAAATATGGCGTGGAAATTATAAAGCGATACAGAAAAGGATACATCAAGGATTCAAAGACTGCCGGGATGACGTAACTTTTGATGAGTTTGTGCGTTATTTGCTTGATGAGGATATTGAGCGAATGAACGAACACTGGATGCCCATGTACAATCTGTGCCAGCCCTGTGTCGTCTCCTACGATTTCATTGGCTCCTATGAGAACCTTGAGCGGGACGCAGAGTATGTGCTTCAACAAATCAAAGCACCTCCCACTGTACATTTTCCGGAAAGACAGGGTTGGTACAAGCCGATCACAGCGGAGACGTTACATTATTATCTGTGCAGCCTGCCACAAAGACTATTAAAAGAACTTCTGCCTAAGTATATACTAGACTTTTCCTTTTTGCGTATCCACTTCCCAATATCACCACTGAATACTGTCGACACTAGCTGCGGGTGTCCATCCAGCAAGCAGCTTCATGCAAGGAGATGCAACAAAATTCGAATAAAAAATAAGGAAAAATTGGGGCACAGCGATACAGAGCTTGTGATGGAACTTCAAAAAACAGTTACCAAGGAATTCTGCCATTTTTCTCAGGCTCGGTTTTCAGTGCTTGTTCATGTATTGTACAGCATTTTAGAATTACAATTTAGTATTGTTTTTGTATTACTGGGGCAAACGGTTACAAACGGTTACAACAAAAACAACGTGAAAACCACTTGAGGACAAAAATGTCCGTTTACACTTTCATGCACTGTCTGACTGTAAGATGTACTGTATTTTAGATCACGTTTTTGTGGTATTTTCGTGTGTGTGATTAAACAAGTTGCCAATGGAAACGGCTGCTGGAGTTTAGCTTCATGGCTGAACAAATACAATTTTCACTGTGTTGAAAAGTTCTATGGGTCTCGCATCATTCCTAAAACCTCATGTTTTAATAAAAAAAATATATTTTTCTGTAAGTTTCTTGGACTAAAGTGAAGAAGTTAAGGAGTTTGTACACATTTAATTGATGCAAGGTATTGTGAGATATTTGTGTTACAACTTTTGTCTTTTTTCATTGTCTTCTATCATCACATTATTTTTTCAATTGAGAACTTTAGTTTCATGTTTATTTCATGTAATGATAACAATACACACACTGTGACTTACACAGTAAAGTTGGCTGGACTATTTTCATTATAAAGCTATAATGCCAAAACTCCCAGACTATTTAAATTTGTTAATAGTCTTAATAAAGTTTAACTCCAATCATTTCCGCACGAGGTTTCAGGAGAGATTTTATGCACTTCACTTGTGGAGTTCTCTTGCCAATCAACTTGGGGAAACTAGTTTTGTTTAAATGTGGCTTGTCCTTTGTCTTTCAGAGTGTTGAGGGTGTTTTTGATGTTTCTGTGTAGGTTCTGTAACTTTGTTTTAATGTGTTTTATAATTGTCACCAGGCCAACATTGTAAATAAGAACTTGTTCTTAATGTTTTGTCTGGTAAAATACAGGTAAATAAATAGTACATGTCCATATAAGATATTTGCTGCAGTTTAATGGCTTTAAGTTTAAATGACAATAAAATCACAAATCGATATAAACATCTACTGTATTATACAGGTCTATAATTTGATCTGTAGCACATGTGCATGACTAAACCCACTGTGCCAAACCAGGTCCGTGGGACAAAGGCAGAATTTAAATGTATTTTAGCCCTCGCTTACGATATGGTTGCTAGGTAACAGCTGTGAAAATCCTTTACCTATATGTTGTATTCTATGTGTTATAGTCATGAAAAAAAGTTTATGGTTGGCTGGTCAAAAAAACTGGCCACATTTAAAATGTTTAAATTCAGATAATAAATTCAAATTCACTTTTTCTCATAAATAGTCTTAAATATCTTTAAGACTGTATATGTACATTTTGGAAATAAATGGAGAGTGTATCAGGAAAGAAAAACATTTTCTGGGGTGATTCAAATCTTCTTCTTAGGTGTATTTTACTGACATTATCAAACATATTTCAAAAATCATAAATCATGATTAAAGAAGTACACTGTGTGGAAAAAAAAATACTACAAAATATCTTTAGGAATAATTTAATTACTTACAAATGTACAAATAAAAAACAATGAAACATCTCAGTATGAATAGCTGCTTCTTTCTGGCCAAAGCCACTTTGGAGAAGAGAAAAGTCCTTCAAAATCGGGCTACAAAAATATTTATTTCATATTTTATTCTGTTTTGAGGTAAGATCTTGGCACTGTGAATTCATAGGGCTTTGTGACTCACTTACGTCAGGTTTGACCATGTGCATGGGACAAAATAAAGACAAATTGATCAATACAGACTGTTGTTCAGCTTTTGGTAGGTTGAAGACTCACTCAGTGGCTCCTTGGTTGTTCGAAGTTGTTAGTCCTTGAAGCTCACACTTCTGAAATCATTAGAAGGCAAAGAATCACTGACACTAAACTAACAATGCAATGTAGTTTAGAAATCCTTGAAAATTACAAGCAAATAATGCCGTAACACTCCTGAATGTAATCATATAAACAAAATAGAAATTAAATTATCTTTGGTATTTGCATATCTTAAAGTTGCAGTTTTAATTTAGCAGCCCTAGTTCTACATTTTTACAAACACAGAACTGATGTACTATTAGTGAACGACTGAATGATCACTCACTTGTCTGCCGCCTTGGCCTCGTGGGACCGCTCTGGAGTTAGTTCTAGACTTCGGTCTCGAGTCTGCTCCAGATTTCGGAGGATGGAACTCTGTGGAGACGAGCGAGACGCGGAGGAGATGTTATGAGGCGACAAACTCCTCAGAGAAGAGTACGACAAACCCTGTCTTCTCATCTCCTGGACAGCTCTCTCTCTGCGGACAAAACAGACAAGGCAACGTAGAAAATCTTACCAGAAAAAAGAAGAAATATTACACATGAAGGCAGTATGTGATGGTACAGGTTTTTATTCAGCCTCAATTTGATTCTCTGCGATTTTTCTTATTAATAATGCAACACATCCGATATGACTGAAGTGCAAAGTTATGAAGCTCTAGCTCGGAGTGTAAATCATCAGTTCATTCTTCTGGTGTCGCACACTTGGTCAGCATTAAAGCTCCCGTCTGCCTCACCTTTCGAAGCGCTCGCTGGTCAGCTGCCTTTTCAACACGTCCATCTCCGTCTGCAGCTGAGAAACTTTACTTCGGAGTTGAGAAACCTCCCGGGCATGTTCAGCACTGACAAATGAAAATAAACGGGACAATATACTGTAAGCAGTTCATCCCAGACACGTCACCAAAATACCAAATGCACAGCTGATTTTCAGTGATTTACTACCAATCAACCATTTGCCAGAGGGTACTTGGCACAATTGCAGAAGTAGAATTACAAGTATTGTAAGTGAAAAAAAAAAGTTTTTGCAGCACATTTTGCATGTTAAGGGGCAATTTTGTTTTTTTTTTATTATATGTTCATTGTTTTTTTAGGACAGTATTCACACATTATACTCCATTATGCAATGATTTACCATATTGCCCTTTTACAATAAGTAAAACAAATTGAACTGAACCAAATTCAGTAGTAAACCCTGGGGAAAACCTTCTCAAATAAAATTGATCTTACAGTTTTACCAAAGACAAGCCAATTTTTCCATATGTCCTGAAATTGTTTCCAATCTTAAACCATATGTCATTTATCCATAACATAAATATCATGCATTACTGTACATCAATCCAGTTATCTTTTGTCGGTGACTGAATTTTTAACCATTTTCTAGTGATACCTTTTTTTCCAGCTAACAACATGATTTGAAATCTTAAAATTAAATTTTCTTTTATACTGTATGTCAATCTTTCCAAAATAAAACACTTCAAATGTAAAAGGGAGATCTGTACGAAGGATTCTTTAGCTCTCTCCAGTAATTTTGCACAAGGGACATGATCAAAAATAAAGGGGGATTTTCTTTTTAATGGAATGTTTTAAATCACTTTAATGCAATGGTTAAAGATAAAACCCCCTAAATAAAACCATGACATAGGGGGTACTCAAGACGAAAAAGGTTGGGAACCACTATTTACAACTGAACTATGATTTAAAAGGGTCTGAACCTTTCTGTGACATACAAACAAACATACCTATCTCATTAAGAATAAATGATCTTAGCTTGTATTTTGTGGAATTATGTAGGTGATTTTTAGATAGCTACATGGTATCACTTTAAATTGATATTTTTTAGTTTGTTTTGAGGAAATTGTTTGTTGTAGAACAGCTGAAATTCCTAAATTTAGAAGCTAACTAAGCTCAGCAGAGTTTCCAATTGACGTAATAAAGTAAATTTGTATAAAACTATACATTCTAGCTAGCTAATAAACACATTTTATCAGCTCTGTTACCAGTAGGGCTGTAGTCTTTTAGTCGTTTAGTCCAGTGGTTCCCAACTGTTTTTGTCTGGAGTACCCTATAATCATGATCTCACATACGGAGTACCCCTTATGACACGTTATAAGTCGATTAATCGGTCGATGAAGTCTTAGTTGACCAAAATTTGAATGAGTCAACTAATTCCTTTATTTAGATCATGAGAATTTACATGGAACAGCCGAGTTAGTGGAAAATTTAAGCCTGAATGATTGGTGTTATCTGACAAATGGATCAAAAAAAGCCTCCTTTTTAGCTGAGAGTTTGCCACGCCCCCTTTTTAGTCGATTAATCGGTGGATGGGACATGTCTTTAGTCGACTAAGAATTTCTTTGATTGATTACAGCCCTAACCAGTAGTTTTGCCTCATTCAGAATGTTGTGAGGCATTCTTTGAAAATATAAAGATGGCAGTGCATTCCTTTTAAACTAATATGTGATGAACATCGACATGATTCTATACACAAATACTGCTTTATATACAACAAATCTGCAGATAAAATTACTTTTTGCTGTCGGCGAGCGTGAGGCGGTCTCGCAGTATTTTCAGCTCCGAATCCTTCTCGCTGGCTGTGAGGTGCGTCTGAAACTCCTTTTGTCGGTTGGTGGAGAGCAGAGTCTCCAGGTTCCGAACGGTTAACCTCTCACTGGCCAACTGCTTCTTCAGGAGCTCTGCCTCTGATCGAACATCCTCCAGCTCCCCTGTGACCTTCAGAGACAGATCGTGTAAACCGCTTTTCATAGTTTTAGTGTGGGAGCACTTCAAAGAAATAAACTGCTTGGAATAAATAGATGTGACAGCAGAGAACCCTGTGTGTTTCTACTTTTACATGAGAGCTAACCATACAGTATTTAAAAGTACAAATAGTCAAGCTGCTTTTCATTATTGTTTACTGTTTTGTGCACTATTGCCACCCCCCTACATGTTTTATTGGTGCGTAAAGAACCATGAAATGACCTCACCCTTTCCAGATCCATGCTCTTGTTGGTGAGATGTCGGGCTGTGATTTCTTTCCCAGAGTCTAATTTAACACAGAGCTCTCGGATGGAGGCCAGGTCCGACAACAGAGCGGCCTTTTCCTCTTGGGCTTGTGCAGCTCCTGCTCCAGGCGCGACATCCCGCGAACCAGAGACGACACTTGCCCCTCGTACGCCTGCAGTGCGTCCACGTGCTGCAGTGAAAAGACAGATCTTTGACAAACCTGAATCTGTTGATGTGGTAGTACGCAAAGACAGCAAACAGTCTTTCCTGATCGTTGAAAGTGAAAGAGAACAGGTGGTGAATTGGATTTTTAGCTGGACACCAGAACCCGCTACAGCCCTTTTCTGTCATAAATGAGGAATTACTCTGAGAACATGGTCTCACGAGTCTCTTGATTAAAGGGCGTGACAGCAACAGCACACCAAGAGGACAGGGCTGAATGTAAGCTATCCTTTAGATTTCACATTTGGGACATTCAAAGTAGATGCAACAAATACATTTTCCTAATCTTTTTAACTGTCTTTTAAATAAATAAAGTGGCTTCATACTGCTGTCTTCATTTACTGTACAATCAAGAAATTAAAAAAACAACTACAAAATGGCAAAACTGGGCAAAATGTGTGAGAAATGTAAGTAACATATTAAGTAGCTACAGTATGATTATAACAGCTACATTTCTGTAAAACAAGTACTGGTAGTTTAACCTGTCAATAAGCTCCTGACCTAAACCTATCAATTATGGAACCTTAGGAAGTGTGGTTGTTCATTTGAAATATAATAAATATAAAGATTTGAAACTTCGCCTGGAGAATCCAAACAGATATTGATATATATATATTTTTTTTTGAATAGCTGGCTTAGTGACCTGTTTGATCTCCCTCTCCTGGTTGCTGACGGTCTCTCTCAAATGTCTGCGTTCCGTGTCTGTCGAGAGCAGCTCCATTCTGATGGTGTTGTTGATGCCCTCGGCCTGCTGGAGCTTCTGCTGGCGCTCCTCCACATCTGTATGGGCCATTTTGAAGCGCTCCAAGAGGTCTCTGTTCTCCTGTTCCTGTGGATTACAATCATAGCCTTTGTCAGGAACTCAGAAGTTGATGCTGAAATGTTTATTAAAGGGGCTCCTTACCTTAGCAGCAATCACTTTTTCTATTCTGGCCACTTCGGTTATGTACGAGTGGACTCTCAGTTTAAGCTCATCTTTCTCGTGTAAAACTTCTTCCATCTCCACATGTATCACCTAAACAATACCGGATGAATTCATTGTTTTAAAGATTATAAACGTTCGGCACTGCATTCGTTTTATTTAATAAATGACTCTCAACATTTTGACTGAAGCAAAATGATGAGAAGAATGCATGAGGAAATTACTGTTTTTTCTGGAAGTGTGCAGAACTTAGCTAGCTTATTTGCTAATGGCAGTTGGAGATGTAAGACATTTTATTTAAGGACAGAAAAGGTAAAAAGTTGTGTGTGTGTGTGTGTGTGTGTGCTTCTAAAGAAAAGTGAAAAGTCTTGGTGTTCTGCATTTTCACATTTTAGTTGTGTTTTAAGCTCTTGCACGAGAAATTGTACTTTCATCTCATTGACTTTCATGCAATTTTGCCACTTGCTGCTGACATTTACAATGCTGTGATTTCATCTGCATATTTTTTTCTTCTAGATACATGCATGATAACAAGCAAGGTCTTTGTCATTTTAAAGAGAAGATCAGAGTTTTGTGTGGACTATTTAGCTTCACTTTAACAATTAGTAAAAAGGATTATCCAAAATATATGGCAATTCTTAATAATGATGCATGTTACCACTCTTCTTGATAATCATCTGTGTTTGCATGAAATCTTTTTGGGCAGTGACAGACCTGATTTTCTCTGGTCATTGTGGCGAGATCGTCCTGCAGTCTCCGGTTCTCTCGGACTGTAATTTCTTTGTCTCTCTTGAGTAAAGCTACTTCCTCTTGACAAGTGTCCAACTGTTTCCGCAGGCTGGCCGTCTCCCTCTCACGACTGTTCAGAGCTCCTGAAGCTGACTGCAGGCAGCATTAACAAAAAGCGTTAAGTTAACAAACATGGACTTGTAAGAGAAAATTGTAATTATAACTTTTGTTCTATTCTTCACATTGTTATAAGCAGTAGTAGTAGCAAATGCTCTTAATATTATGACTGACTGAGGCAAAAACTATGAGAATATCATAAAATTAAGTGCTTCTTAGCTTTTTTTCTTGTCTAATTGTTGCTTTTGGAGGTTTTGTTTAGAAAGAAATGTTTGTTTGCTAATGGCAGATGAAGAAGTACACTTTTTTACTTGCAAAACAAATAATGTGTTCATCAAATGGACTCAAAAACATCTTGATTTATGACAGAAAGATAATTGGTTATACAGTACTTGGTTATTCTGTTTGATCCCAAGGTCTATGTCAGCAAGAACTGTGAGAACCCAGTGTTCCTGTTGTTTTTCTACTTTTCTGCTACTGTTTACCGGAATTTTGTTTGTTTACAGGTCAAATAGTAATGCAAACTCAATATTCAGCAGAGTCATTTATACTCAGACTGTAGCTACTTCTTCAAATGTCAGATGTGTTTTTAGCCCTTACACGAAAAAAATTGAATGAAATGAATTTGTCACCATTAACTCTCATGCAATTTTGCCACTCATTGCTGACATATAATAATGTGATGCCAGCTGCAAAAAAATTTAAGTTTACTAGGACACGAAAATATACGTTAAAGAAAAGAAAAAACGCATTTATTAACACTTACGCCAGTGAGTTGTCCATGTTAGTAACTGTGAGTCTTATTTCTTCAATGGTCCTCTCCTGTAAAGACAAAGATCTCTATATGTAAAAGAGTTTGACGTTGCTGAAGTGCGGTCAATGGAGAATATCTGTTGCTACCTTCTTGCTGAGCTCATCTTGCAGAGCGACCAGTTTCTCCGTCTTTAGGTCCACCTCGTCCTGCAGAGCGTCCTTCTCTCGGTCCAGTGCCGAGATGGACTTCTGCAGCAGAGCCACTTCGTCTTTGTGTCTGAAGCCCTGCTGTGACAACTCCACTGACAGGCAAACAAAAGTGAACTGACAAGTGATATATCAAACTAAACAAGCAGAAGAATTAATAATATGATGGGAAACAAAAGAACAGATGTTGACTTGTGAAGACAAGACTTAATCTGACGTGAGCAGTTTTACTAAATTTAGTCTAATGAGTTACCTTTATGCAAGATACAACAAGTGAATAGGGGAAGCTATGTGAAAATAAAACTTTTTTTAACTAGTCCTAACACTGAAAAGCACTAAAAGAGTATATTGCTCTGTCTAAATGCAAGTAGTACTCCTGTCTTATAGATATCTTTATTTTTTGTGGAAGTAATATATAAATAATTCTACTTGCAACATAATATAATTTTAAAAATCCTATTCAGCTCAAGATTGTGCAGGTAGGTGTGTGTAAGAGCTACTTTAAGGGTGATCTTGATGTCCGTGTGGAGAGTAAATACAATTGAAGAAAACAATGTTCCATCTAAATGTATTGAGGAAATTATTTCTGTAGTCAAATAGGATTTTGTTTCCACATGAAAGCCTATGTGCTAGGACAGTAAACAGACCAAAAACAGAAAATGGACAAAAAATCAATCATCATCAATCAATAATCTCAGCACAGTATTAACATTGTTTCAATCCAGGTCAAGTATAAAAACTGAAACGTCAAATAAACAGAAAGAATAAACAGAAACACTGACCCATTCTCTGGTCCATCTGGTCAATCTGCTCTCGTGCAGCCTGGAGCTCGTTCATCTTCACAGTGAGTCTGTGTTGTGTGTCTGACAGAGACCTCTCCATTTGCTCCTGCAATAATCTGTACAGAAAATATAACAAACCTTTTATTCTCTCATGACACAGTGGAAAAATTCACTTGTATTAGTAATAATATCGTTGACTTTACATGATAAATACCAGATATCGTCTGTCTGTGATAATGATTTTAGGAAGGTTATATTTAAGTCTATAAACATAAGACACAGCACTTGCACGACAAAGTTTTTAAAATCATTTAGATTTTAAAGTACTGCTGGGCAATATCTTAATATACTGTATATCACATTATATTGTGATGAAAAGTTGAAATTTAAATGATCATGATATAATTGCGAGCACACTACAACCAGATTTTCTTCTCATTTTAAAGGAAAACTGACACGAATTGTGACCAGCTAATTCAATTTCTATCTGATCAAACAAGAGCGAAAGAAAAAAGATGAGGGATGTAAGCAGAATTTAAAGATAAAAAATACCCTATGTAATGTCTAAAGTTTTAGACCGCTGTAGTAAGTGACATGCTTCTGTAGTTCTGGCCTCTAAATAGGTAACTCCAACAAGGCAATAACCTTCATTTAAATGTTATTTCTGACAATTTCAAGCAATCTATTTAGATAAAACTATACAAAGAACTCAGATTGAGTGGTCAACAGTGTGCTTGTCAGAATCACATCAGAACACCTGAGGACAGGAGGTCTCCCCTATATAGCCCAGCCCACAGCACCTCCTTCTGGTCACACACAGATACACAGAAGGTGCATGGCTCCAACACCCTATGAAGATACTACTGCATAAGCCATATAAAAAATTAATACAACTATTGCAAATGTTTAATCTATGTTAGTATTTCCAGAGGTGAGTAAAACTAATTTACATACTTACTTTTAACATACTACTTTTCTAGTTGCACAATAACTGAAGCTAATGTGACAATTTCTCGCTTTTATTAATTTATGGTGATCTGCAGTTTTGGTGCATCCACCTGTGATAAAATTACTACAAGAAGTAAAGTGACCCACTGTCCTGATTTCATGAGCCTCTAAACCCAAGAGAGAAAACACCACTCTGAAAATGACCTTATTTTTGATAATATGTGTCAGTGTGTCTCTATGCTCTCGGGAGATTCTAGTCTAGTAACTCTTCCCTTTACTAAGCCTTTATTTCATCAATTACAATTACAGTGTAGGTGACTTGTAACTCAAAAAGCCAAGACGACCAGAGTTTGTATTGTAGCCTTCGCAAATATACAATTTAGTGGAAATGAAGTTTGATACTGATGATGATGCTAACCTTTTCTGCAAATTATTCAAGGCTTGCATTCTATCAACTATGATCAAACAAAAATGTGTTACGAAAATGTAAAAAAGCTAACCTGGCTATATGCAATATTCACCCTAACTGACCGGTCCCACATTCTCCAGCAGCTTCATCATCTACACCTCTGTCTTACCTCAGAGCACTAGCCTCTGCCTTTTGCTGGACTGTTTCTTCTGTATTTTTGGCCAAAGCTGCACAGCGAGTCTTCAGCTCCTCCTCCACCGCCTCCCTGCTCTCCTTCAATAAAGACACCTGAGCGCGTAAGTCCAGTCTCTCACGCTCCAGCTGTGGGCACATTACAGAGAATTAGCAGAAAAAACAGCATAGGAAAGTCAGGTGAAGTTTTAATCCAATATATTACAATTTTAACAGAATTTTCAAGGTCGGTTATCTTCTTTTCATTTTCTTGTCTGTCGTGGAGAACAGAAGTCTGCGCAACCTGAAAGAAAAGCATTTGATATTATACTTATTATTACCCAATATAAAAAAACAATAAACATGCACACGAACCAGTGATGGTGATTAAAAAAAACTGCACCCACCTTTAATCTGTCCAACAGTAAGTCTCTCTCAGAGGTCAACTGCAGTATTTTGAGCTCAGCCTCTTTTATCCCATCCTCCAAATTCAAAACACCCTGAGAGTCTCTTCTCTTAGAAGCCTTCAAATCAACTTGTGCCTGAAAAGCAAAGGTATTGGGGCTCAATGATATTTTACTACCTCACTGGATGGTAAAGCTGTGTATTACCAAAGGTCTCACGATAATACAGGCATTCCAATACATGGACAATTCCCTTAACACAATGTATGGCAATATATTTTCTTAAAAATTATCTTAAATACCTGCCATAAAGTTATTTTTTCTATTGCTGGATTAGAATATGGATTAGAATGGATTAGAATATGATTATTTTGTTTGTTTGTTTATGTACAACACCCTTACAAGGGTATATATGATTAGTGAATATTTACATTTTAACCTTTGTAATACAAAAAATCCATCGTAATGGCCCAAATAAGAAAATGGGGAACAATGCATAGATACTTATGTCACTTCTACAATGCAGCTTTGAATTAAAAAAAATGCAATACATAATACAAGTGTCCCTTTTAGCTCAATAGGTTCAATTTAAAATGCTTGTTTATGTTGTATCTTCATAATAAGTCTATTGCGACATAATGAGATACGTCGAGGACAATCCATCTGGATAGTCCATGTGCAAGAAAGGAATTGCTGTTTTTATTTTCATTGTGTTGTTTTTGATGATAGTAAAATATATACATGTTTTTCCTTCAAATTTGCCCTTTGACAGATTACTTTACACCAATTCTACCTTTGGCAAAAATTACAAATTGTGGCTTGTGAAACTGAAAATAAACTTACAATTTTGAGTCAATGATTCAGAAACAAATTTGAAATCGCTCACCTGTTTAAGTGACATTCTTAGTTTATCTCTCTCAGTGGTCAGGGTTTTCACATTGTTTTGAATATCCTCCATGTGTTTCTCAAAGTCCAATAGAGCATTTCTCAGCTCATCTCTCTCCTTCACCAACCGCAGGACTTCTGCCTCTGTAGCACCTCTCTGCAGGAAATAATGTCAATGTTATAAAAACAGTGTTGGTGGAAAGGTTTCAGGTCTACTACAATTTCAGGTGATGGCGGTCCTTAGTTAGTGCATGCTATGGTCCTGATGTACAGCATTAGAACTAGATCCTGTCATGCCAAACATCCCATTTAAAATGACAGGTTCTCATGTTTTCTCAAAATTTAATTCCAGTTTAGTCATAAGAATAATTGTTTAGAGTAAGTTGTGGTGAAAATCTTTGTTTGAGGTTCTTGTCTTACTTTGGGACTTCTGCCTCTCACAGGACTGCGGCTCGGGCTTATGTCCCCTCTGGATCTTTTGTAACGCTCTGCCTCTTGTCGATAGTAATCTCTCTCTTCTTCTAAACTTTTAACAAAAGCGTCGAGTCGTGACGGAGAACGCTCCCTTCCACACACGCCATATTTGGTCCGCATGGCCTCCAATTCCAGAACCAGGTCTTTATCTACAATACGTATACAAATTCATACAAAACAATTGTTGTGATAAAATACGGATTTTGACATTAAACTGTTGCTCACCAGATGCCAGAGTTTTCTCTAGTTTTGCTTGAAGTCTAGTCTTTTCTTCTTCCAGAAAGTTAATCAAACCCTCCATTTTTACATTTTGCTCCTTCAGATCAGCCACCTCGTCTGTGAGGCGGTCTTTCTCAAAATCTGTTTCAGACCGCTCCTGTATTACCAGAGCAAAAATTGTACAATGAGTAGACAATTTTAGCAAACCACACTAAAATTTAAATCAATACAGTTAATATTTTCTTTGTCTTTGTCAATTTAGTATTTCAAGTGTAGAGTTTACCCTTCTTAGCTTTGTAATGATATCTTCCAAATCTCTAATGATTTTTTGCTGTCTCTGGATTTCTTCCTGTGAACAAGAAAAACTTTTAAATTACCTTAACAATTGCTTACTGAATGACTGAATATTTTCAATTGGGAACAATCAATTACATCTCTTAATTTGTCAGTCTAGAAACAAAAAAAGAAATTGTTATACTTTGCTTTCTAGTAGTTCCTGATCGGCCGTCTCCAACACTCGATGTTTGTCCATCTCTAACTTCTTGGCGAGGTCATCGATGTGCGTCAGCTCTTCACACAGCTCCAGGTTTTTCAGAGACAGATCGGCGACTTCACTGGAGGCATGTTTCTTCCTCTGCTGCAGTGCCTGAACCTTTTGCTCCAGCGTCCTATTGGCCTCTTGGAGATATTCAATCTGCGACATCGAGAGGTCATTTTGTTATAAAATTTGTCTGACATTTGATGTATCACATAGGCTGATAATGAAGAATTAGAAGTATCTACCTGCAGGTTGAGGTGTGCAATCATCTTCTCATTGCTGACATTTTGTGCTTCAAGAGAAATAACGTCATGAGGTCGCCCTCCATGAAGCATGCGATTCAAACGGTTAATCTCTTTATCCCTCTCCTCCACCTAAAAGGGTTACCGAAATAATACGACAACTGTAACAGGTATAAATACATACACAGTTACTACTAGGAGTGTAAGCAACTAATAACTAATCCTCATTTTGATGGTTACCTCCTCGACGTCTCGAATTTCTAAAACTGTAATGCTATATCCTTTTGCTAATTAATAAGTCTAGCAATTATTACATTAATCTATTAGTTGTTTAGAACACAAAAGTAATGTGATTAGTTACAATTATGGACAAAAAATACAAAATGTATACATTTCCAGCTTAATTTTTGTGCAACTGCTGCTTAGTGTTTTGCACATGTGAAATTTCTTTTTGAAACTAATAATATATACATATATTTTCACCTGAATGGTCCAATAAATCTAAATCTATTGTCAGTCTATTTAAAGTGTTTATGGCATGTTTATTTTCTTGCTGTTATTGAACTGCGTGTTATTTCCCTAAAGACTCTCTTGTCTAACTTGTACATGTCAAGTTAACAATTATCAGATGGCAAAATTAGATGACAATTATTTCTAATCAATTAACTAGTAGCTACCTAAGTTATTAAAATTTAAAAGACAACATTTTAATAATTCAAAAGGATGTTATGAATATATTTTAAAGGGCACTGTGTAAGATTGAGAGGAATTTTAATTATCACTTATAGTCCACAAACATTTAAATCATATTTATTCTTTACAACATGAATACTTAAGAGAGCACTGTTAACCAATCTACATCAATTGTGATACATTTATACGTATTTGAAATGTTTTATTACGGGCCGGAATGTGGATCATTGACGCTAGAGAGCAGCATGCTTAATAGGCAAAATGCATGTGAATGGCTCCTCTGGTGTTCAAAAGTGGAAATCACTTTGTTTGTTTGTTTTTCTTACATAGTGCCCCTTTAAACTCTACTGATTACTTTGATTTGCAAATTGTGTTTCTTAAACTGTACAGTTCTCCTATTTTGCAGATTGCACTTACTTGAATGTTGAGATGTTTTATTGTCTCGTGGCAATTCTCCAAATCTAATTAACTTTTATAATGTCCTCTTGTAGCTCGTGGATTCTGTAACAAATATAAATAAACATTAACTTGGATTAAAAAATCAATTATCACAATAGTACTTTTGGAATTTCATCATTTTATCAGACCTTCCATCGGCCAAAAGCAACATGTCGGCTACATAAGGGTCGTTAGGCTGTGGTACAGGATATAAAGGCGATGAAGATGGAGGAATCAGATCGTCTATTTGCATTCTCTGACGTCTGAAGGGAATACTGTGTTTTTTTCCTCCTATATGAAAACATAAAATGATATAATCTCATCCTGATCAGATATTACAGAATAAAACAACCAATGTGTGTCAAAATACCTGGGGTTTGTACCACTGCTTGCATGTTCTTTTCCTGCAGCTGCTGGATGCGTTCTCCTTTAGCTTTACTGTCCTTTTCGAGGCAGCGGACTTTGTGCACATACTGGTTATTTAAAAACTTCAGGTCAGTAGTATCATGATCTAATTTTCTGACATGTGCCTTAAGCTCTGTAATAGACAGTCATAATAGATACTTTTTGAAACTCTGTATATAAAAGAGATTTCTATGCTGACAGGAGCATACCACTAATGACACGATCCTTGTCCTCCTTCACCTTCAGAAGATCCAGGTGTAGCTCATTGTTCTCTTGGACCAGTCGGGCATTTTCTGTCTTGTATGGTTCAAGCAAAGAATCAAAGTTTTTGCTTTCTTTCTCAGTCTTCCCAACAGAAAGCTTTGCACTGCGCAAACTCTCAGTGGTATGAACCAAATCACTAGAGACAGAAGACATATTCATAGATCATTACTTGAAATTGTACTTTTCAGAGTACATTTCTAGATTCATACTTTTACTCCAACTTGAACAATATTTCTATTGAGGTAACAGAACTTTTTCTTGAGTAGGTTTTGGTTACTCCCAAAAATAGAGTGAACTGATAGTGGCCTCAATATTGTGAATTTTGTCCCCAAACTTAAATAACAAGCTAAACATCAATAATAATTGTGCTTTTTTGCTTGTGCATTCATAAATATGAAAAATATATAGAATTATAGAAAGCAAAGTTCTTTGTTGATTAGAAGAGGCAATAACTGACTTTATGCCAATATCTTGTATTTATTTAAATAAAATAGTTCACTAAAATTGCCTGTGACTTAGTCTCACATAAAACTGAGAATCATTGCTTCTCACTGTGAATAAATGTACAAGTAACTAAAGCTTGATGCTGACAATAATTTGTTTTGACATGTCTTTATTGCATTGTTCCTTCAGATCAATTTTTACCATTTCTGATTTTTCTATAAAAATATACATTTTGGTGAATTTTTGAAGAATTTGTCCTTTTACTTATATGAACTTAAAACTCCAAATCCAAAGTAGGCTACTAGCATCCCGAAATCCTTTTTTTTTTTTTTTTTTTAACTGTGACTGGAGGAATTTCGTGCGCCACTATTTTGTATTTTTACTTGGGTAATATTCTTTAAAGAAGCCTTACTCTTTCTTAAGTACATATGGTGACACTGCCACCTCTGCAGATGAGAAGGCTTCAGTTGCTGAGACGCTCACCTGAAAAGTTTCTCCACCAGTGGAAGTGATTCAATGCCCAGTGGATGTCTGTAGCCCAGCTGGTCCAGACGCTTCCTCAAGTTGACAAACTTTCTCTCAGCGCTGCTGTTCATGATTGTGATGCTGCACTGTCATTACAAAAAAGAATGACCCGTTAACTGTCTACTCATCGGAGAATGATTGTCGCACAGTTAGCTAGCTTGAGATATTAGCTATGGAGTTTGAAGATTGGAGTGGAAAGTACATTTGTCGTGAACATACTAGCATAACTGAGTCACAATACGTAACTTATGTTCTAGCTACAATCAATAACGTTATTAAACCGCTCGCTTTTTTAGCTGCTAGCTTGAAAATTTCTTTTAGCTGCTAGCTTAAGTACTCACACCAGTGATTCTGAGCAACTTGAAAGCGTCACAAAACTTCAAGAAACGTCTTGCTTGGGGTAAATCCTGCTTAGTTGGTTTATTTTACACATGCAAACCATCGTTATGTAAGTTGAAATCGTAAAATCTTCCTGTGCCTTGTTTCAGCGGTAAAGTGGTTTGAAAAGAGCGCCGATGTGTTGGGTTTGTCTTCGTCGCCATGGAAGTACGTAGCTCTGCGACGGGGCTGTTTGTTTACACATGCAGTGCACACCGAAGGCGGGCGGGGTTCAGCTGCATGGATCTTAAAGTGGGCCGGGGTTATGACTGGAGGGCGGGATGACTTTATATACATGCAACCTTTTTATGTCGATATTCACCTTATTCTGACCCCCACACTTTTCTTGGCAGTGCACACCTGTTTAGCTATTTTTGATCTGTAGTTATCAAGTGTCTCATTAGTTTTAACTGAGTGGTGAAAGTAATCTAGTTCATATGTCTATATATCTGTATTTGTCTATTCTTTTTACATTTTTACCCTTCATCCACCCCAATTTGGGTGTGCCTCAGTTTTGGAAAATCTGGTCTTCCTTAAGCCGAGACAAGTGGCAAATTAGCCTACTCTCAATTTCAATACCTACTTTCAATTTTAGTAATAAAACATGAGACAATATGCTATGTGTCAACTGACAATTTAATACGCATGAATGACAAATGAATAACAAAACATGATTCCCCCACAAAAAGGCGCTTAATCAGATGCACTATTGCAACTTCTCTGATGGACGGTTCACCCCTTTTCCAACCTCCATCAAGATGTTTTTACTTTGACTAAATTATTCCATAAATTATCTGGTTAATCATTCTGTGTGCAACATTACAGTCAAAGCAACATCATCATGGTGGTGGCAGATTCCCTGTCACAAAGCAACATGGTGCACCCAAGGTTTTATAATATTTAAATATAAACAATACACATGCTCGCTCGCTTGCTCACTCACTCACTCACTCACTCACTCAAGACATGTCATTATATACACACTCAGAAGCAATTGTAAGTAAAATGCAAGTGTAGGTTCAGTCAGTAGCTCGTGTATTAGATGGAGTCAGTGGTGCGGAGTATTTAGTGTGATTGGGCGATACTAGAGAAGTACTCCAGCATGTCTTGGATGGTAAACTCCATGGTGATGCCAGAGCCTGGGTAGCATCTCCCTATTAAATCTTCAAAGTGCTTGTACTGTCGGATAAACTCGTCCTGCATGGAGTGCCACACCACCTAGTGGACAAAATAAAGACAAGTAAGAAAGCTGTGTGGAAAATAATTTTGTTTAATTACTGGAAAATGTATTAGTTAGATTTGATTTTATCTTGAAAAAACCTGTCACGCATTTTTGTAGAAAGCATTTTCATTGTTTGTGTAATTTAAAAATACAGAATACATTTTTTTAAACAGTCTAAATTACAAGTGGACTTTAACAATGGTGTTTATTTATGTAATTTAAGAACAGTGAATAATTTGTGACGCTTTAGCAGCTGATCTAAAGATCCTTGACCCTTGGCATCTTAAAAAAATTTGGAGTTACATTTTTCAAAGTGAATATAAAGTGGTGAATTTAAGGTTTAGAATTTTGTGAATTTAATAAAAATGCAAACTGCAAATTCAGCAATAGAAATTTAGGATATAAACTGTTTTTTTTTTAACATTAAAGTTAAAAATTACAATTCAAAATCTGATAAGAGAAATTATCTTCAAAAAACAATTTAGTTGAGTGTGGTCTGAATTTCTTACTTGTAGCAGACTTTCTTCCTCACACAGATGCTTGTCGACTTTCCTGTAGAGGTTGTCGAGTCCCTTTTTCACTTCTTTGCCTGGATATTCTTTGATAACTTTCGAAGTTCTTGTTTGTTGAAGGCCAGCTGATAGCTCACTTCCTCTTCACGGACACCCTGGGCTACACGTGCTTCCACTCCCTCAAAGAAATGCTACAAAAGACATATTACAGAGGTTATGCACTAACACCATTATGTTAATAAAAACTCTGAATCAACATTGTGACATGACACAACTCATAAAGTGTGTTGCCAAAATTATGTTGGTATAGGAGTTGCAGTGATTTATACTTATCAGACTGTAGCTGCATCCTATTTTCCTATCCACTGACAGCTAATATTTAGAATGCTGCATCTACAGTTACAATTAATATTTCTCAGCTTTGTTTCTTACATTGAGTTTCTCCAGAGGTTGACCCAAAGAGTTGATGACGTAGGACTGAAGATGATCTGTGTATTTCTGCTTTGCCTCACGTCTCTCTGCATCCAAACATGAAATCTTTAAACGTGAGAGTGTCGAAAAGATGTGATGAAAGTTCTCCATCATCACAACATCGCGTGGTGTTTTCTGGCTTTCATTTGCCACCTTCTCCACTGTTAAGACAAAATGCTTTTCTTAGTAAAGTCAATTATTATACTGAAGAATCAGTTTATCTTGTGATTACCATTAGTAAAAACAGCTCTGATCAGTTTGACATAAGCCTTGTCCAGGTCCCCTCGGCGTTCAGCATTACGAAAAATGGTTTCAGCCAATTCTGCAAATTCTTCAAATCCGGTCACGAAAGGCAGGATACCAACTTTACTTTTCTTTGAAATTTTTACTTCTTCCATTCGGCTTATCTGACCTAACTGCAAAAAGATAAAAATGAGACACTTATTAGGATTGAATACTGAAGCACTTAGCAACAACTAAACACATAAACATTATTGTGTTTGGAATAATTATAGCAACCAGAAAGAACTAGAAGATCAGAGTTTAGCCTAATTTCAGGCAGGTGTGGCCCGAGTAACATGTCATGTCTGTGGGTTAAGTGAGACTCTGTTACAACTATTCAGATCATAAGGTTCCAACATTTTTTGAAAATAACACAGCCAGAAAGAGTAGACATATAGTGCCAGGCTACCCTGCTCTATAACAACTCTTAAAATGTGGAAAAATTGGCATAAAATGATTTAACAATCTTAAAGGTGCACTGTGTAATTTTTAGACCAACAATAATAATACTTGAGTTTTTGCCACAAAAATGGCTGTTATTTGACCTAGAAGAGGACCTCCTCTTGTATGTCTTGTAGGTTTCCATAGAAAAGTGTTTTTTTTAGCAGGTATTTTTCCACATTATGGCATAAAACATATTTATCCTCATTCAGAATGTCTATTTCTACTGATTTGTCTAGTTGTTGTTTCACCTCCAGAAAGTTACCCAGTGCACATTTAAGTCCTTTTGCGGCTTCAAGACAAATACTTGTTGCAACACTTGTCAAGCTTAAAAAAATATTTTTTGGGTGGTCATTATGGTTTTTAAAGTAAACCTAAATTGCCACTCTAAATTCTCCTGTTTGCAAAAAAGTTTTGTTCTATTTTTTTTTAGAAAGAAAAAAGTCATGTTTTGTATTTCAATAGAAATGTCACAACATTATGTAGAAGTCAAACACCCACTTTTTCTAGATTAATTCCTTCTATAACGAAAAAAATTGGAACCCTCTTTTTTTTAAGGGTCGAACCATCAATTTCTGGATGAAAAAAATCAGAAAAGTCAATTCTGTGTTTTGTTTTGTTTTATGATTAGATCCAATCAGAATCGGAAGCCAAAACTAGAGAGCCTCAGCATCAGTCTAGCCAAGTGTTTGTTCTACAAAGGGTCCAGAAACGGTTTCATTTTGAATTTCGGATGATTTCAGTCAGGTGTTTTAAAGAAAATAGGCCGGAATGATAATTGATCAAGCCGTAATCTGATGCTTTCACCTTGAAAATTGCAAAAACAGGGTTTGAGGAATGTGTGAATGATGGCCATATTGGTGTAAACCTCATTCAAAATGTCTGGTGGAAGTAGAATAGTACACCTAAATGCAATTATATACATTATATTAAAAATACACTTACAATGCATTTGTCAAAGTTCCTCTTGACTGTGACCAGCACATTTCCCAAAGTGGTGCTGAGATAAGAGGCTGGGTCGACGTTCTGCGCCGTCCAAACGTGGTGACTCATTTTTACTAACATGTACAGAGAGTTGAAACTGTCGATCTTGTCTCCCAAAGCGATGAGACTGTTCAGCTCTGTCTCTATGCTCTGGAAGATCTTATTCATCATCACGCGCACTATGTCCTTCCTGCAACAAATAAACAAAGCTCAATAGTACGTGGCTGTCATGGATGTAAACTATCAAAAACACTACTCACTCTGATGACAAGGACTGCCTCTGCTCGGTGTGATGAGGGATTCTCATCTGTGTCCCTCCGTTGGGCTCCTCTGTCTCTGGCTGACAAAAACACACAAATGCACATGACAAATCAATGCAAATATGTACACATCAATATATAGTTTTAATAAGCGTCATATCCTTTGAGTAGCTTGACTGTGCTGTCTTAGAAATAAAACATGTTCTCACAGAAGATATTTTCACTATTCTTCATTCCAATTAACCAAAGTAATTCCCCACCAAAAACATGGACCAGAGCTTGCCTCATTCATATATTTTTGAGATTGACACCCAGAAGCTAATAAATGTGGTCACAATGGAATTCAATTTTAAATAAAAAGTACTTCTCAGAGTGATGTGGAATTGGCTATTTCAAAATGACCGCATTTAGCAAACCCAGACCATAGTCATAGTTTAGATACTCCTGCACTGAATGTTCGTAAAAAAGCATTTCTACTGACTATAGTATCAGTTTTTATGTATGTGGTGTTTAAATCATCTTATGTATTACCAGCATGCTTATGGTGTGAAAAAAAAATACCACAGCCTAACATTGAGGATTCGTGTGTAAAATTTGCCTGAATGTAACAAGATAACATAAAAAATAAATATAATATAGGTTCTTCAAGTGTCATTACACAAAACAATCAAAATATACATTAAAAAAGTACCTGTGCGAGAGGAGGTACGACTACTTGGTGCTGTTGTAGCTTAAAGAATCTACTGATAAAGTCCTGCTCAGCCAGACATAAGGGCTCCAACTCACTGAGAACCTGCTCAAAGATCTGAAACAAAACACAGTTGTATCCATGTTATTATAAGTGATTACCACAAAAACAAACAAAGACGTAAGCTTGGGACAACAACATATATAATTTATATATCATGTTTTTGTCATGTATTACTAAAATTTAATGACAACTATCTATCAAAAAACTGTGGTCACGGATTGACACTATGACATAAATATAGCTTAGTTTTTGTTACATGTGGTATGTGTTTGATTCAAAGCTATAAACAAAGCCATTATCAAATTGTTCACTTTTGTAAATGCTAGACTAACTTAAATTGTGTTTAACTCTACTGGGTTTAGAATCCTGACTTCGTGTGCAGTATTGCAATACCAACTCGCTGAGTTTTTATGTTCTATTCTTTTCATATTAGGTTTAACTCTTTAACGATCCAAGGGGACACTCACGGTACCGTCACTGCATCTTTTCAGCACGTGACACATCACTGCCACATTCCATCAGCCACAACCACAAACCGCATATCAAATGAAAGCTTGGACTCTGCTCTGACCGATTTTACAGTCCATTCAACATGTGATCATCGCAGCATAAACAGTAAAGCCATTTTCACAGAAAAGTAAAACTAGAGTATTTCACTTTTCTTACCTTTGACGTTTCTCGTCTGCTCCAACAGCAACATTTCACCACAAGATTGGTCTCATTCTTTCCGTAGAGGTCCAAAGAATATATTCCAGTCAAAAAAATAGATCCGTGACACGTTGTATGTCCTCCATGTTGAAAATAGTGTGGCAACGTATCCCAAACGTAACTTTTTTCCGCGTTTTATTTGATCAGAAAAGACAGAAAGTGCCTCAAACACCGCCACTTCTGTGCGTATTGGCTAAAGGGAAGTCTAAGCACCAGATTGACACTTGGTTTGTCCAATGAGGAAGCATATTTGTGTTACCGGGACACAAACAAGTCAGCAAGTTCGTCTGATCGCCCAATCCTTACGCACTGCTCTGCCCTTTCTAGTCTAAACCAATCATATTGTACACAGCTCATGATTGATTTATCTTGTAGCCAATGACCAACGGATTACGCCGATGTATGGGGTTATGTGAGTTTCTCTCAGTAGCTCCGAGGGAATGAGAGCGTAATAGCAGAAACAAAGTTTAGCGAAGCCGTGCGTCATTTTACGCAAATGTTACGCGTTATGTTTTTGTACTTATGGACATGGTAAAACGGATATAACGGGATAAATACGTGATCACGGGGGCCGTGGATGACGTGCCATGAGCCG
The DNA here is from genome assembly GCA_038363315.1 of Mugilogobius chulae. NCBI lineage: Eukaryota > Metazoa > Chordata > Actinopteri > Gobiiformes > Gobiidae > Mugilogobius > Mugilogobius chulae. The sequence goes on from CM076412.1 coordinate 30,747,104, forward strand.
GAGCAACAAGATGTACAAGGCAGCCTTCAGGAGGGGACCCAGATCGCCAAACATGTTGTTCTCACGGACTGCGTTGTATCTGCCTACAGGTAAGTGTTATTTTTATCTTGCTTTGGCTTTACTGCGTAGTGTATGCGATGTAGGAAAATCAGTGTGTATGTGTGCATGGGCAATTCAGTGATTTGTACCTGCGGTTACGCCTTTGGCATGCTTTTACGCATCAGACGCGCTCTGTACCAAAGCGTCTTGATCAAACGCTAGCATTTGTGTATTGGAAATTTCCATGTGAATAGAGTCTGGGGCGACATGACCTGAAAAGAATGTACTTTCCGGTTAGCACCTGGGATGAGCAAAAATGACCAAATAAGGAATTGTGATGGGGTCGCCGGAACCCCTTTGTACCAATGAGAGAAACGGATAGCTACCTGCGTATACGCCCCCACTCTCACTGAACCAATGAGCAACTGTAGTTTATTCCAGCAGCAGGTAACATAACGGACAAGCAGGTTCACAGGAAACTATTACAGTACAGTTTAGCCTACTGTGAACCTCGTGCGTTAGAGCAAACATGGCGAAACGGACAGCAAAAACTAAACATTTATCACTTTTGGAGGCCGCAGAGCAGTGCACGCAGCATGACAGTGATCTGTCAGACCTGGAATTTTCAGAGGAAGAGAGTGACGTTCTGAAGCAGATTCTGTGGAAGAAGCAATGTTTGAGGATGGGTTGGATTCTGTCCAGATAGGTAAGCTTGGTCAAATTTCTTATAAGTACATTTTCTTTCTCATTGTGTTTTGTATTATTTTCTGTATGCTTGGAGTAAATTTTAGAGTAGACATACACTATAAAACATGTACTGTACAAACACACTGGTAAACAAAGTCATAAACGTTTTTTTTTTTCTTTTGCAGGCAAGATTTCTCTGATCCAAATTGGGAACCTGACACAGAAGTTCTGGCTGAAGTCCATGTGGAGTAAGTCAAGTTATATTTTACATACTGAGTGAAGAGTAAATAAAATCTTGTGATGTAAGATGTACATTTATCCAACCATGGATGTGTAAGAGAAAGTTATTAGCTGTGTATTGTATTGAGAATTTTGTTACAGCACATTATCATCATTATTATTATTATTGTTGTTATTATTGTTATTGATCTGTAAACAAACAGTAATCCAAACCATCATAAATAATGAATATTTGTATTAGTAATATCTCTAATATATATAAATTATGTATTTTTCTAGACCTATAGTGGAGTCTGAGGATGAAGAAGAAGGTCCATCATCTCAAAAACATCCCGTGTTGAGACCAGAGGAAAAAGGGAACAGGACGTGGACGAGGCAGGGGACGAGGCAGGGGACGAGGCAGAGGACGAGGCAGAGGACGAGGCAGAGGACAGAGCACGACTGACAGACAGCCTCTGATTCCAGCTGCTGAAGGAATGTGGAATGGAACTGAAACAACCAGACATTGCACCAACGCCTCTTCCCTTTTGTCCAGCACATCCATCTGGAAGCAAGCTCTTGACCTCATCAAACTATACAATTCTGGAGTTTTTTCAGCATTTTTCACAATACTGTGTTACTGACTCTCATCAATAACAGCAATCGTTATGCCAGATCCACAAACACAGATGGACAGACATAACACTGGCGGACATGTACGCTTTCTTGGCCATGACTATTTACATGGGAATAGTAAAACTACCAACTCTGAAAGATTACTGGAGCCGTATTAGGCTGTTCAATTTGCATTTCCCAAAGGTCTTATTACTGGTAAAAAGTACCTTGCCATCCTTTCTGCTTTTCATATTAGTGATCCAGAAGATGACAGGACAATGAAAGAAAAAGGGGGACACCATTGTTTGACCGACTACACAAAATCAGCCACTCTACACAGACATGAGAAAACGCCTGCAGACAAAATTTCCAACCTGGGCAGCATATTTCTATTGACGAAAGGATGGTTGCTTCAAAAGCCAGAATATCATTCAAACAATATCTGAAGAGCAAACCAGTAAAATGGGGATACAAGTTGTTTGTGTTAGCAGACTCTTTATCTGGATACACCTGGGACTTTTTTGTGTATGAGGGCAAAAGTGCAGGTGCCAGCCAGAAGGGACTAAGTTATGACTCTGTAATGAGCCTTTTGAACACATCTCTACTTGGTACGGGTTACAAACTGTATGTGGATAATTTTACACAAGCCCCATTTTATTCAAAGATCTGTTACAAAAAAAAGTGTCAGCCTGCGGCACCATAAGGACAAACCGTCTTGGATATCCACGGACTACAGTGAATGCGCTAAAACCCAAAGATCCCCGGGGCACAACCAAGTGGATCCGTGAAGACCCTCTTCTCTTGTCCAGTGGCGGGACACAAGAGATGTGTTCATGTGCTCCACTATGCACGAGGCCCATGGAGATGACACTGTGACACGCCGGATAAAGGATGACGCTGGCCGCTGGATTGTCAAGAACGTGCCTATACCTCCAGCCATCAAGGACTACAACAAGTATGTAGTTGTAATAATTATTACAATGTTACAATATCTCATATTGATTTTGCATTTACATGTTTCTAACATATGTGTTTTTTCTATAGGCACATGGGCGGAGTTGACCTGTCAGATGCACTAATAGGCTTCTATCAAGTGCTTCACAAAACCAGGAAGTGGTACAAAACCTTCTTCTATCATTTTATGGACATTGCCATCGTCAACGCTTTCATCATTTACAAAGAACACTGTAAAGTTTCAAATAGCACTCCAATGGCCAGAAGAGTTTCAGACATACACTCATCTTTGAGCTGGAAGCTGAAGCAAATAGACTGAACCAGACACAGGATAAAGGCGACAGAGTGCCTGTAATGAAGACTCATCGTCTTGTACACATCACAAGTGAGGGTGGCATACATCAGGCAGGCTGAAATGCAGGAAGTGCCATGTCAATAAGACTGCAGTGAAGTGTTTCACATGTGACACACCGTTGTGCTTCCAGCAACAGAGAGATTGCTACTACGAGTGGCATGCAGAAAGAGCTTGATGTGACCAAAGACTTTTGTGTGATTTTGTGTTTTTTCTACTGTGTGTTTTCTTTATTGGATTGTTGGTTTTGTTTGCAGTGCATAGTTTATATTTTATTTATAAATAAATAAGTTTATTTTGAATCAAATCACTTCTGACCTATTTTTAAATGAGAAATGTGCATTTAATTTGTGTTTTATCAGATAAGATAAATTCCAAAGCCTAGATTGCAGAATAGTATACATACATGAATTCCTTGAGATGTAAGCTTTCTGTAGAGCCCTCATTTATGTATGTGAGATGAAGCATTCAAAAAGTTATGGCCGTTTTTCCAAATGTCTCCATTTGGATA
>CM076412.1:30753743-30847619 GCA_038363315.1 Mugilogobius chulae
CCAGCCCTACCTCAAAGTCTTGCAAATTTAAATTGAAAGTGTTCAGTTGACTCTTGCGAAGGTGTGGTGTTTTAAAACCCTGGAGCACTCTGTATTTTCAATAATAAATCAGAAGGAGACACTGAATGTTTTTAGTCTAAGTAAAGAATACTAAACATGCTGGATTTGAGTGTTAAAATGGATGAAGTAATGAACTTTAAGGAACCTTTTGCCAAGTCAAGGCCAATAGAGGGTCGTAGCTCTGAAATAGTTGATTTTGCATTATTTTAAATTTTTCTACAACAGTCCTGAGCTTAGTACAGCTTCAACAACCAGGAATTTACAAAATATTTTACAATAGAACTTTTAGTCAATCATTCTTAGCGTGTTTTAATGAGCAATAAAAGATGTACTACTGCAGACCCAATAAGAAAAAGCAGGTCAGCTCTTTCAGGACAATATGACAGTTATTGGTGATGAGGACAAAAATAGCAAAAAAGCACAATAAAAGCCATTTGTTTAAGTGAAAAAGTCTTTGAGCATGACACTTACTTTCAGTTTCCGTTTTGAGTGCGCTCTCTTTCCGAGGAAGCGTGGCTGCAGACGGTTAGAAAGGCAGGCATCAAAGACAGAGACATGTTAGGCTCAGGACATGCAGCAATGAGAGGGTGAGAGGTTAGGTGTCCAGTGACTTAAAGCACGGATGACGGGTTCACCTTTTTTTGTTAAAATTTTGTGTTTCTTTGGGCTAATCAAGAAGTAGTTTGTGAGGAAAGAAACTTAGTCTAGACTGAATCAATTCATTTTTTGTACATTTAAAAGGACTATACCCTAAAAGTTTAACTTAATATCAACAGACCTCTTGATAATGTTTCTGTTCAGTGGAAATTAGTCTGCAATGTCCTGACTACATCTAATAATGTCCTGTTTGTTCACCCAACTTCGCTAAGTTTGTCTTGTTGTTGGTTAGCATTGTGACTAACTGCTGTTAGCATACCGGCACGTCTCACTCCTAACAACTGTGAAAAGGTTTAAAACACATCATGATGAACAGTGTAGAGGCTCAGAATGCATTAGGTAAGTGAGCAAATCATGTGGACTTTTAAAAATGAATTGTTTCTGTTTGCTTAAAATTTTAAGGAAGCAAAAATTGATGATAGGATCTTTAATATACATTCTACTAATACAAGTTTCTATGTATTTTATTATAAAGTCATTTTATCTTTTGAGCTGCATGGTCTAGTGTGAGGAAAAACGCTGTTGTTTTAAGATATTTTTGCAAAATTCAAATTCTATACCGACTATTGATTCCTTAAAATTGCAAACAAACAGATAATTAATTTTAAACTTCCTACATCGATCCAAATGTTTTACTCACTAAAGGTGACACACACTACAGGATTTTGGCTCGATTTTAAGCCCGATGTGCCCCTCTTTAAGTTCAGGGTGGCGTGTCAGAGTAAGGATTTTCGAAAGAGATTTTTGTCGTTTCTCTCCTTATGTCTGTGCACCATCGGAGTTCACATGCTGCATGTGCATGTAAATAAAGAAGAACATGGCTCACATCAGTAAATTTAGCACTTGTGCATGTGGTCAAGTCTTGTTTACGAGCATTAAGCATGTCACCCAACGCACTGCTCTAAAAATGTACAAAGCCCGACTTTAGTCGATAGAACATGGCCAAAACGAATTTATTGGAACTTTTTCATTTCACGCCTACAATGCATCTGTGTAACAACTCCTTACCTCTAAAGACCCTCTGCTCTCCTGTGACGTTTTAAACCTGGTTAATACACTTTCGTTTCATTGTTAACTGTTATAACTTTTAAAACACACTGCGCTTGATCACATGACGCACTGTTCTCCCCAAGTCTGTGTCGTCTCTGTTCCTCCTGCTACATGATGCGACTGTGAGACACATAATTGTTGTAAATGTTCTTATGTCTGTGGCTTCTTCTTTGGTTGATGGTCAAAAAAATTGCAAAAGATTATAAACTCCTCTAGTGTGCAGCCGCTTTACCTAATGCATTCTGAGCCTCAGAATTCTTCACCATGATGTGTTTTAACGTTTTCACATCTGGTAGGAGTGAGACGTGCCAGTATGCTAGCAGTTGTTAGCCAAATGCTAACAACAACAGGCGAACTTAGTGGAGTTTTTGCATGATAAATGACCATCGTTCTAATTGATCCATAGCTCAAAGGAAATAACTGCCATAGTCAAAGTCAAATGATCAATATCGTATTTGAACTAATAAAGCTGGACAATAATCCCTTGTTGCAGAAGCCTATAGCAGTCTGAGATATACAGTACTGTTTAGGCAGATCGCAATATTCATCCCTCTTCTGAGTCTGTATTTGAGTCTGCGTTTGCTCCTGTGACTGTTGATAATTAATCTGCTCTTCTCCAATAAAATGAATACACTGTTCCCCTAACATAACCTATGCGTCGGTGTTCACTGAGTTACTGACTACATCTATTTTCTACTGTGATGTCAGTATAGAGTTTGAGTAAAAATGTTAGCAAACTCTTAAATACAGTAATGTTCACAATGCAGAAATATTTAGTTGAACCTGTCAAACGCACTTTAAGAAGGCTAGCACAAACTTTGGAAAACAAAATACATCACTTTGTTTTCAGAAATAAGCTGACACAGGACGTACAGTGGATGAGTGATGTAAAAATCCACCTTGTGCATTTTACCCAAACATACATGATACAGCAAAAAGCCATTGAAACTTATCAGACATAGAAGCATTAAGGCAGATATATGTATTGCTATAATGTGGTATAACAGTATAAGAACAAAGTGAACATAGTAAACTCATGCAGGGATGATTTTTTTTTTTATGTCATGTCTTACCAAACTTGCCCTTCGCCTCTTTGCTTGTTCCCGCCATTTTGATCTTGGCGACTTCAAAGAAATCTTTAATTTCACGTTCATACAGTCGGCTCATGTAGTCCACGTAGGTCTGTTGTTAAAAACAGAGGAGAATGTGACTGTTGACGACATTGCCTATGCTTTTTATCACTACTCACTCTTTTTCTAACCAATACATTATCATATAAAATTATTTATTTAAAAATAGAAAATAGCTTGCAATATTAGGAAGATTTTTTTTGTATTATAAAGCAAAAATTGTGTAAAACAGGGGAAATTTTATTCTCATGAGTGCTATTGACTGCTTTTAGGACTGGTTCTTTCCTGAAGAACATGTGCAGTTACTTTGTTGTTTGTTGAGCCTTTAGTCATTAATGAGGCCTAATATGGAAATGATGCATGCCAGGCTATTTGGCTAATACGTAGTAAGACAGAGAATGCAATTCTCAACTTCTTTTGGCTAAAGATCAACATGTGTATCTGGCAAGACTCCATATCTTTACCTAAAAATGAAAAAATCGCAAAAGAGAGCTGTTTAAAAGGAAATTAAAGCTGGGATCTTGGAGTTTCACGTTGCAAAAACAGAAGTATGTATATGTAGCTACGTTTTAGCCCTTGGAAATTCTTTGGCACATAGTTGCTATCCACAGTATGTTTTTTGTCTGTAAAATGGCTTAAGAAAATCTTTTTGCAGACAGTAAAGTTAAAGTGCAGCAGCCAATCATAATACTGATTTTGGCACTTGGTGAGAACTAAAACCCAGTTATTCCATTCTGTCAACACAGTGATTACATTTTACCTAAAAATGTTGTGTTTACAATATACTTAATGGTGGAAAAGTTAAAAGTAAAAAAATAAGATAAAGAAATTGTCATTATGTATTAGATAGAATTATATTTCAGATATTGTTGTTTTTTTTTCATTTTCATTTTTCTTTTCATTTATTCCTTTCATAAAAATGTTTCATAGTCCAAGAAATTAGGTTTACATATTTAACACAACACAACTTATTGGACATCATCATGATTGGAAAGGAGCAGAAAAGAAGAATACCATTCTTGTCAAATTATCTGCCCCCTTTTTTTTATACATACTGTATATTGATTTGGTACATGTGGTACTAACATGTAACGTAATATCTTATACTAACAATATGTATATGAATTAAATTGATTCATATACATATTGGTATTTTTTGTAATGCAAAGTTATTTTATGTGTGCTTTTATGTGAAATGAAAAAAATATTATTGCTACAAAAATACCTAATGGAGATTCAGAATAAATGAGATGACAATGTTATTATTATAGGAAAACTCTTGCCCAGCATTTGACCTTATAGCATCATTATGTGGCTGACAGTTTACGCAACCTACTGTATTAGACAACAGTGTTCTGGTATATATAGTCCTTGTAGTGATCTCAGTCTTGTTTAATTTTGTATCAGTGCTGATTGCTGTTTTTTAGTTTATACCTGAATAGACTGCTTTTGCATATTCATAAAAATGTTCTAATCGCAGTTTGATAGCACACTAAATAAATCAAGAGTCTCACCCTGGACAGGCCGTCATATTTCTCTTTGTGTGTGTTCTTCAGCCACTCCATGAGTTTGGAATAACGTAGCAGGTCTCTGTGCAGAGGGCTGTGTTTGGGCAGGGTTAACTCTGCTGTGTTCTGCGCCAGTGTGGAGCTCTGATCGTGGCCCTACAACACAACAGTATAAACAAGTGAACAAATAGGTTAAAAAACAAACTAATCTCAAAGTATCCCAAAACCATAACATTTCAAATTCAGGCGCATGTCAGTAAATGAGAAAACTAAGAAAAGAATCACACAGCTACTGTTTTGAACTGCATTTGACTATGAGTTGAAACGAAATAGAAATGAACCCAGTGATCTATAATTTTGACTGGAGAATGTGGGTTCTGTTGCCCTGCCTGTTGCAGCAGCCATCTTGTGAAGGAAGCAACAGCAAAACTCTATATGGAATCAAAATTTGTAGTCCTTCTAATAATGTAAAACTCCACTGTCTGCGTATGGGCATTGTTCCTCTGATTTATCATTGTAAAACACTGCTTAGGTTTATATACTTTATGCAGAACTATATTATACATGTGTGTTTTTACACTTTAAAGACAACTATTGACCATTATTGCGTCGACTTGGCATTAGCAATGATTACTACAAAATCAGTATTTATTACCCAATATATTTTTCCAGGTTTCTCATAGCAGAACATGGGCAATAAGAACCAATATGGAAAAGTCAATTTATCTAAGTATTTAAAGTAAATTTACAAATAAAAGTCAAATTTTTTATTATGTTGTGAGGTGAGATATTTCCCACACAGTACGAGTTCTCATTTCAGAACTTTTCAACAGAATAAACTTGTATGTAAACAATATAGATAATGCTAAACCAAAGACAAGACACACGCAATGTTTTCAAATAAATATGAATATTAGTTTAATCTAGTAACTAATGTTTACATAATCTTTGTGGCAGCTAACTTCTCATATTCACTTTCTGTAGAAACTGTTCATCTTGTATGTGAAGTGGGAGTTCCTCAACCAGTTCCCGTTCACAAGTAGGATTTAGCAGTTTGAGTCTCATTCCAGGGTATTTTCCCAGTGGAAAATGCAAAATTAGTTTGTTTCAGTTCTTCCGTGGAATAGGTTCTGTGCATGGAACTTGTTTATATTTGGAAAAGCTAACCTATATACTAATGAGCATTTCCTGTTAGTGATAGCACGTAGACATAAACATGTGGCCATTGGTCTTTAATGTGTTTTCAGAGACATCCTCCACAACTCACTGTTCACTGCCTGATCTTCTGAGAAAGAAATATAGAAATGAACTGAACAGGAAAAGTTCATAAATACAGAAGTTATCTGTTCTGAATATAAACAAACCAACTGATGTTCTGTGCACAGAACCTACTCTCCAACACAACATGAAGCTGTTAGTTAGTAACAGGTTACCATGGAATCAATATTTGTAGTTATTCTTATAAGCAACTCACAAAATAAACCCGGTAAACCTTGTGATTTTGAGTAATACGACACTTTTAAATAAAGTACCTTAAACCATAACAGACATGCATTGTATTTTATTTTTATTTTTCCCTCATTTTCCGTCATTTTCATTTTAGCTCATTCACACATGCAGTCAGGCAATGAGTTGTGTTAGCATGACAGCCAACCAGTCTAGAAAACTGTTTAACTGACAAGAAAAACATGTTACTGTCGCCTGAGGATTAAAAGTCATTGTTGATATTAAATAGTTAGAACCATAAGCCAAGCAGTAGACAATGGCCCAAACACCCTTACATAAATGAATGTAAGTTAGAATGAACAATGAGAGGGCATCCAGGGGCAGACATGAGCAAGTACTCACTGGGAGAGAGAGACAGGAAGACCTATAGAACTGTGGGATGGTCATTTTGAAGTAACTGAAGTGGTTGAACTGAGTGAGAAAGAGAAAGTGTGTGAAAGAGAGAGAAGAGAAGAAGAGGATGATTTAAGGAGTGAATTGTGGGGTCAGAAAGAAGGGACACAGCAGATCAGAAAACCACACAGGAAACAGAGCTGCAGAAAACAGGAAGTCTGTACAAGGACACAGGAAGTCAGACGGATTTGGAAGCACAAACCATTTGCTATCTTCACTGGCTAAAACTACTATTGCAAACTAAATTAAGTACCTAGTCTCGTTGTTTGTTTTAAGGCAAGACTTATGCAGGTTTCAGCAACTAAAAATCGTATACTGTTCAATGTGCTTTAATGCTGCATTTTCAGATATTTAATAGTTTAGTTTTAGTTTAATTATTTATTATGAATATTTATAAAATATTTTTCTATCCAGTCCCTGGGAAAATTCTATAATTTTCATCACACAAGGTCATAAAAGTTTGTACGATTGTACAAGCTTTCCATAAAGCAAAGTAAACATTAAATATTTACAAATGCTCTACTAGTAATCTTGTGAACAATTAGCCTATATGAGAGAGCTACATACTGTATAGTCAGATGGTCTGTTTTAAAGAATTACTTGGTTAAAACCATTTTATTGGCCAGTAAAAAGAATGTACTGGTAATAAACTTACTTTACAGGAAAACTACGCAACTTTGTCTGTTTGAAAACTGTCTATGCATTTTAGTTTAATCTATGCTATTAACATGCCTTGTGAAAATTAAGCCAGTAAAATTAAATTAAAATGTTTAAGAAAGTGAGAAAATGAAAAGTTATAATGTTGTTGCACAAAAAGACAAGTGAGCATTGTCACAGTAATCTACACAATAAGCATTTGCAAACCATTTACAATTAGATATATCTTTTGATACATTTATGGAGATTGTGGAGAAACTTTTTGTGTCTGTTAAATGTTTGTTGCTGTTTTTTAATGCCTAAACATTTTTTTAAGCTTTTTTAATACGAAATAAATACAACAAGCAACAAACAGTATAAACCTTGGACCAGTTGGCAGGACAGCAATGGTTGTGAGTGTAGCAACATGTTGATCTTAAATGCTTTCACGTGACTGGTAAAGCATTACCTGGTGGACAAACACATTGTTGAGGTGATTGGTGAGACGTCGGGCAAAGGTGTCTCTGAGGTCTGCAAACAAGTGCTGCTGCTGTTTTACTGCAGACAACTTATCATGACCTGGAAAGTGACATAAATTATAAAAATATAGGAAAATATTATTATTAAAGGCATATTTTAGTGAAAATTAACCATCATAAATGCTGTAATATTATTCCAGTGTAATATTTTATTCATACCAGGTCGAAGGGCCACATTCATGCACTGCAGCAGAGCTTCAGAAGCATTGATGCAGGCTTCAATCCCTTTAGGAGACGTCAGATCTCCCTCTTGTAGTGCCCGGATGTGCCCCCTCGACAAGTCCAGTAATTCTGGGAATTCAAGATTGAAGATTTATTATACAAGACTCAAAGCTAAAACCACATTTTGGAACATTCTTCACAGAGATAGTCTTTAGGTCATACTGTGAAATAATATAGCTAAAGGAACTTTCAGGAACTTTTTGAGCAGTGGGAGGCTCTTAGTCTCCCTAAATTAGTCAGCAGGGACACATATTTTCATTTGCAAAAAATATATATATATTTATATATCAAAATATCTTTTAATTTAGGTACTTTTTCTTGGCAAAAAAGTCCTTAATATTTACTCATATCCTAAATGGAATTAATTTATCTTATTTCAATGTAATTTTTATTTTCTCGTCTTCATACTTTACTAATTTGTGAATGATGAATTATTTATAAACACACACATATATATAATTTACCACTAAGAACTGAATTTCGTCGAGCAGTTTTCCGTTGTTGGTGTTGCTAATCTGAATGAGGCGGTTGCTCTGGGAGATCTGGTCCATTTGGTCCTTCACACTCTGCAGCTTCTCTTCGTAGGTGCTCAGTTTCCCCTCGATCGTGTCCACCTCAGTCAGAGCTTCATCCAGAAGTTGCATCAAAATATTAACCTGCTTCTCTGATGCCATAATGGACTGGATGTTTGCCTGAAGAGGAGAATGTAGGTCATGATTATGTTGTTAAAGTTTTATACAACATAATAAGGCTGTTCTCCTCTCTACGCATTCGGCTCAACCATGTGAACAGAAAACTACATTATGTACGAATGTTTGTGTTTGCTACTTCCTAAAAAAAACTGTAGAATGTAGAATGTAATGTTTATTTGGTAATGCTACCCACATTACAACTAATGCCCTTAATGTTGCGTTCATGTAGTAAACCTCATTAAACTTCAATACTTGATAAAAGTCTATACATATTAGTTCAAAAATGTAGTTCAAAAAAACAGTATTTATGCAAAAAAGTAATTCACTACTATTGACCATCTTACTGGGTTTTAAACTACCGGCTCTATGCACTGACCCCATCCAGGACTTGAAGCTCTTTGGAAAGCTGCTCTGCAAAAGCTTCAGCATTAGAGATGGCATACTCGCACATCTCCATCATGCCATCGATGTCCTGTTCCTCTCGAGCGCTTAGCTCCTGGTACTCATCCAGAGAATCCTCATCACCTCCAGCAACACTCTGGCTTTCTCCACTTGGAACGGATTCTGTGGAAAAAAACAACAACATGAAATTACTTTTGTGGCATCTTTGAAAAGTCCTTGACGAACAAAAGTATGTGGGACAGGTAGAAAGAGATAAGAGAAAAAACAGACTTTCAGTTGTACAATGTACAGTATGTGTCTAAAGCTAATAAAGATGTAGTGAGAATGCAAAGTCAGATATGAAGATCTAAAGATGGATAGGTTAGCACCATTGCATTTATTGTACACTATGTTATGGAAAACTCATATTTAATGAAAACCAAATCCAAACAAAACTGAAAATAGTTTCTACAAAAATGAAAACTGGACTTCTTAGTAGCAAAACAAAAGGAAAAAGCCAGCAACACACTAGAGAAGGTTAAAGGAGAACGTTTCAAAAAGAGAGCAGGCCGCAGAAGGAGATTTTGCAACAGTCACATCTGAAGTTTGTGACACTAAATACATGCCAGGTTCTTTAAAGATTTTGCTGAGAAAAAAAAAAAAAGATGTGCCATGATTGAACCCAATGAAAACAAAATACACCAGGCTACACGTAGCCAGTAGCGTGAGATTTTTTCATGTGTGCTCTTGGATTTATGATAAAACAAAACAAAAAGTTGTATGCAACTTTTTGTTTTGTTTTATCATAAATGCAAAAACGGGGTGCACGGTAGCCAAGTGGTTAGAGCTCTGGCTTCCCAATAAGGAGGTCGTGGGTTCGACTCCCGGGTCGGACCATATCAACATCTCACGATCTCTCTGGGTGGAGTTTGCATGTTCTCCCCGTGTCACCGTGGGTTTTCTCCGGGTACTCCGGTTTCCTCCCACCTCCAAAGACATGTATGTTTAGGTTAATTGGGCATCACTGCAAATTTCCCTTAGTGAGTGAATGAGAGAGTGAATGTTTGTCTGTCTAACCCTGCAGCAAGTTGGCCACTGTCCAGGGTGTTCCCCGCCTAAGGCCCTAAGTCACTGGGATAGGCTCCAGTCACCCGCGACCCCTAACGGGATTAAGCGGTAGAAAATGAATGAATGAATGAATGAATGTATGCAAAAACTGTGGGAGAAAATAGCTTTTCACATCATTGCAATGTCTTAGAGTTTATGTCTCTGGGAACATAGTGCCGTGTTGCCAGAAAAAACCTCTCCTGCGTTGGAACTCTAAGCTCTTGTCTCATGTTTTCAACTCTTGTATTGCTTCCATTTAATCCACAACATAAACAATGTGTTTGGATTATATTCCACAGGAGAGCAGACATTCATTGAAGGTGGTTCCGATGACTCACTGTGTATGTGACGGAATGAAAAAGTTTGCACAAACTGTGTTGGCTGTTTTATACATTTTTAGAGCCGTCACAGTGAAGCCTGGCGCTGTCCAGCTGCTTTGATTTGCTTTTGTAAAGTTTCTCGAGCAGGAACTGATCTTAGAAAACCTCCTAACAGAGTCACACTGGCCCACAAATATGATGAGGAATGTAACAAATAATCTCTAATGAGAATTGTTACTCAGGCCACACTTGTGAAGAGGAAAATATGGCATTATATTGGTCCAAAACGCCTCTAGTGTGCAGATGGCTTTCCTCAAATTTACCTTAGGTGCAGAACGTAATGCACATAACCTTTGAAGTGATTAAACAAATGCAAATAACTGTTGATTGCATTTCAACATGAGGATGTAGCAGACAATACAATTATTTTTATTTGCAATGTTTTGTTAAATGAACTTATTAATAAATGACATGAGTTTAGTGAATCAGGGCATATGCAGGGAGCCTCAAAGTAAACACTCAAAGTTGGAAAAATAAAGACTTCAATGAAATAAATCAGGTTTAGAATATTAACGGTTACCATATCCTTCTGTAAAAAATTTCAAAATATTGTTTAGTGTATGTTTGGTGTGTAGGAGCTTGTTTAGATTTATAGTATTGATAACGCCATGAACAAAAATTAATTTTGAGAAAACAACCTTTGAATACATGCAACATAGAACTCTATGGATTAATTGGATTAATTTAAATAACAAAACACCTTCTATAAATACACTGAAAAAGCAAACTGCGCAAAAAAATAGAACATTGGGAAAAAAAAGAGTTTTGCCTGAGTGTTTGCCTTCAGAGATAAGAGAACATTTGAGACCCCACATATACCCTTTGAATGGATCTGTATAAGTTATGATGGGATTTGTTGACTGAGGCCATGAGGTTATAATGAAAAGAGGTGAGGGCAAAGTGAAGTCCTACCAACCTTCCGCTTTAGGAAGTTCTGGCCAGAGAAAGGTCAAGAGAAAAAGTGAGAATAAAGCAGAGTTTAACACTAAAAGCCAACAACAAACCAGGATTCAAAGAAGAGGCTGAGTGTGTAAGCGTAATGGCAATAAGTAAAATAATACAAGCAAAAGTAATTAGCTGCCAAGTCAATAATAAAAACATAATACAGCAAGGCATGCAGATAAAGAAGACATATTATGCTTTTGTTTGTTATATAGTTTATTCTATAGCTTTCATGGATTATTTTTGCAGTATTTGGACATCAAAATTGAAATATGGGGGGAAAAACAACACCATTGTTGTTGTATGTATGTATAGGTAGAAGCAAAGGCCCTTTGCATATTATGTGGAGTCTGAATTGTCTCTTAGCGCTTCATTTATTTCTTATGGGAAACTAGCCAAGTCCAGCTAAAAGAATTGACTATGGAATTGACATAAATAAAGCAAAAAGATAAAGCTAGATACTGGCCACAAGTGAAGATGAAGGTACTTCACTAGAGAAATATAGTGTGTTTGTCGTTAGGCTAATGCTAACTTTACCTTGATTTAACACCACAACTTGGACTATAGGTTTGTAAAATCAATCAACTTGGAAAGCAATGTACTTTTATCGAATGTAGCTATTTCAAATCAAGTAAGCTTTGAAACAAAACATTAGAGGGTTTTTTGTGAAGTATTTAACTTGTTCTGTAATAGTCTGAACCTGCTGTCAGAGATTATCTGTCTGTCTGTGTGATTTGTAAATATTGATTCAATTTAACATGACTCAACTAATTTCCCAAAGTGAATGGAGCGTTGAGAGTTTACCTGAACTTGTTGGGCGATAGAATGAAAAGGGTGTATGGTGTTCTGAATAGAATAAAGACTTCAATATACAAGAATAGGTCTAAATACAACTTCGAGAGTGATGAGAAAACATTGTAGCTCAAACAACTTGGTTGGGCATAATATGTTTTCTTTAAGAACCTTAAACCAAACTATAAGTAATAAAAGGGGAAGACTGTCCATACCCTCCAGCAGCTGAGGACTGACATTCACAAACTCAAGCTTCTTTCTCAAGTAACGTTGATTCAGTTTCCAGATACACGAGATGAAGGAGTTTTTCTCAGCTGTGCTACTGGCCACCCACTTGTACACCTTCTCAAAGTGTAAGTCGAACTCAGGGTTTTCCTAATACAAAAGAGACAAAACAAGCTGTGAAGATTTTGTGTTTTGTTTTGTTTTTTAACAGGTTTACTATACAATCCACCTTGCTTGCATCTTTGGCATCTACTTCAGTCAAGTCTCGAAGCTCCCAGGTTTGTTGTCTTTTATAGAAGTCTCCTTTGTCAGATTTTTTCACCTTTACAACCTTCACTTGAACTGGTCTTTCTGTGGTGACTGAACAAAACATATACAACATTACAATCATTACAGACAGAGGTGTGAAGTACCAAAGTTATACTGGTATGTCAAGATTATTAGGTTAATCAATAATAGTAATTATTAAAGTCACAATATAATTTTAAGACAAAAAAAAAAAAAAAAAAAGAAGACAATTTTAGAAGCAAAACTGAGGCTTAATTCAATCTAACGAGAGATGTGTAAAACAGCAGTTCTCCTTTTGGCACTGGTTGGGTTTATAAAAAAAACAAAAAGACAGATATTTGACACATACATTTTATATGCTATACAAACACAGTTTAGAATTGTATTATTTTATTTTACAATTTTATGAAAAGGTTATTCATACAGGTAAATGCGTATTATCTGCCTCCTATGCATTATGGTTATCAAAGCAGACTTCAGTGAGATTTAGAGGTTTGATAGTGATATAATTTATTGGCCTCTTACCTGTGGCACACAAAAAGCAGTTCTTCTTCTTCTTCCCAGCTTTGCACACATTGACGATGCCGAGGAGACGCTCATCGTTGGGAGTGAAGATGTCCCTCTGGAGAGCGTGCTTTATGGCTGTCATGGTGGAGGCTGCTGTGTCATAAAAACAAACATAAGAAATCAACATTATTACAAAGTTTTGATGCAGAGCAGAGATTAGATCTGGCTAAAAATTACATCAATCAAAACAAAGATTCACATTGAAAAAGACAAAAATATATAGTGTGCATTTTGTTTGTTTTTATAGTAATAAACTACGACAATGCACTTTGTAGATCAGTAAATTACATAATGTTTATTGTAAAACACAAAATTGACCACAAATGCAATAGAGTTAATGCAAAAACAACAATTTATAAAAAAAAATTGATAGATAGAATCATAAGAAAGCATGTTAGACCAATGATTTGGTCCCAAATATCCATCTAATCCAAACCTTTTTTCATTGCTCTTCAAGTAAAACAATTAGTCGATTAAAACGATTTTGCTCGATCGATTAATCAACTAAACGACTGCTACCCTTCTACTGTCACTTGATCAACTTTGCAAAATAAGAGGTGCTAATGCTCTGGATTCCCTCGATATAAATATTTGTTAGAATATTTGTGATTTCAATTCTGATTTAAATAATCAAAACATTTATTTTTTTTCATATGTGAACAGACCCATGTAAAACTTAGCAAAGTGTATTGAATTATTAAATTACACGTTGTGTTGCTGTTGCCGGGGGGGGGAAAAAAAGGCAATTTTGAACCTCTAAATGTTTTAGAATCTGTGTTTTGGGGCATTCCAAGTAAATACAGACAAGTGAACAATGACAGAGAAAAGCTTAGTATTAAATTGCTTTTCTATATGTCTATGGCCGGAACATATGTGGTAGGTAAATTTAGGAATATTATTCAAACATGCATGAAACAATTGAGAAAAAAGCAGGTCTGTGTATTTTTGTGCAATAACAGTAATGAAATAAATGAAAAATTAATATGTTTATTCCTTAGTGTGCAACTTTTTACCTTTATTGTGACAAGCTGGCGGCATTAAAAAACAAACAAAACAAAACAAAAAACCAAATACTACAATGCACCTTTACAGAAATGTTATCTGACATTTGCATTCATTCATGTAATCACTTAACGTTACTTCTTTATTTCTCCCTTACAGATCTACTCATAAAAAGCTTATTGATCAATTTCAGCTTTTTTCAACCCAACCTAAATACCCAGCAGAAAACATATAAGTCTAACGCTAGCTAAGTAAAAATGAAGCAATGTTTTGCTAGCATGCGATGCTAGCCGATCAAGAAAAAAGACAGGATCTACAGCTCCTCGGATAGACAGTTGTTGGGTTTGTGATTAAATAGATCCAGTGTCTAATTTGTAATTAACTAATCCTTCGTGTGAACAAATGTGTAAAATAAATACAGTTATTACCTCGTTACTCCGCCGCCACCAGCCTTTAGCAGAGGAGCAGTGCTTGTTTCCGGGGTTGTGCCTGTCACGTGATCATGACAGCCCATCCTCTGCAAAAGGGGCTCAAGACTAGCGTTTTGTGCAGTTATTGTGTTCATAAATGCACAGAGCAACTTGTTAGACATTAAACTGGACTGTGGCTGGACTGGGAAAATACTTTATTTAGATAATATAATCTGAAAGATAATTGACTGCGTTAACAGCAGATGGCATTGTTCATCCATTGAAAGTGTGGTCACAAATACTATTTGTGAGAGTACTACTATTTTATTATTATTTAGGAGAATTACTATCGGTTTGACTTTTATTAATGAAATGCCTTTTTGGATTGCCGAAAACAATGTGAACAGTAACAAATTGCCATTAGATGTGATTATTCAAAGTGTGGTGTTTTGTTTTGTTTTTTGTTTGTTTTTTTGTAATAATGTGTGTTACTCATAATAACAATACTAGATCTAACCATTCATTGTTGCTGTAAAGTCTTGAAACTGTCAAACAGAAAAATCATTACTGTATCTAAAAGTTCCACTGTATGTTCAAACCCCAATTATATCTAATTATCTTTGTGTTTCATCACGGTTTGCCCTAGTCATTACCCGAGCGCCTTGCTGCTTTCACTCGTGTGATACTAAATTAAGCATCAAGCCTTTGCGATAATGTTTATAGCGTAAATGGTTCACAAACCCAGCTCATAAAATATAAATAATACATTTTTAAAAAGTTGTCATTGTCAATAAATTTAGCCTAACTTAAATTTAGAGATTACAAAACCTGTTCTGAACAGCTGGAGACAATTGTAAAATGTAAACTTCCACAGTCACAGTAATCAACAGTAATCAATACAACTAACTAATGTTGCGTGTGCATTTCAAGAACATTTCCGATTAGCTTTGGTGTGGTCTTCCTCTTAGGAAAAGAAGGACAGTGCCAGTATTACTTCTTTGGAACAATATCCCACATATGAGAAAGTAAGAATGCCCCCTCATCTTAGTTCAGTGTCAAAAGACAAGACGGTAACATTTGAGGATGACAGAGACAAGCAGTGGAAACATGTGGTATGACAATAAACTGACATGGTCTTATAAAGCAGTTTCTGAAAACCAGTGGTTTGTGGACATCTGGCAGCATGCAGTTGGTACTTATACAGAGACAGTGCACAAGAGGTACTGGTGCTAGGTTACAGCATGAATGCTAATTTACACATATCCCAGTTTTAAATTAATAAAAATTCAGATTAGATGTATGGGGCAAAATTACCATAAAGAAAAATCTATTGCATAGGGTTACATTCTTCAAAAACTTTTTTTTATTTTAATTAACAAATATTCATTTATACATACATACAGATTGTGTACATTCTAACTTTCACTCACATCCACACATTTACAGCTTCATTAAAGCGGCAACAGGTACTTTGAATGATTTCAGATTTCAGCTCTGTTCACAATCTAGAATGTGTTTCATTGTCA
Source organism: Mugilogobius chulae (assembly GCA_038363315.1). Lineage (NCBI taxonomy): Eukaryota > Metazoa > Chordata > Actinopteri > Gobiiformes > Gobiidae > Mugilogobius > Mugilogobius chulae. The sequence continues at coordinate 30,769,757 of CM076412.1, forward strand.
TATGGCCAGATGGTTTGTAAGAGCCATTTGTATTATCATTGAAGATTGTACTTTGACATGAAATATCATTGGACACATTTTCAATGTGGTGATTTCTATGAGACCTATTCCCTTTTTATCTTAAACTGCATTTAAAAATTATTAATTTCAGCTTCACCCACCATCTGTATTTAATCTTATTGGCCAAAAGAATGTTGTGATGTCACATGACCACAACCTATAGTTAATAATAGTATTTTGAAATAATAATAAAAAGAAGTTCAAATCAATTTACACACTGGACTTTTTTATCTTAGACTATTTAAAACATATTGTACATTTATAATCATAAAAATCTAAAAACACATAACAACTGATTCATTTTTCGACTTTAAATGCAGTTGTCACAGCATTCAGAAGCATACATCTGTATTAAAAGCATAATATATATAAAAGTTTAAAACAGTTGATAAGATGGAGACCTACAGAGAAGATTACACAGAAAAGTTTTGGACAAAAACACCCGAAACGGTCTGAAAAGATCAAAGACAAGCTGCATATAAACTCACCCAAAGAAACTACACAAGCAAGCCCAAGTCAACCAACGAGAGAGTTCTATAAGCGAGGAGCATAGACTCTAAAACCAGTTTTCCATTGTTCCATGTATATTTACAGCACAGCTAGTGTCAGTCTCTCCTGAGACCTAGTTCAGTAGTGGTGGGAGTTACACTCAATCAAATGTTTGACAATTTATACCTTTGTAAATGAAAATGTGAGTGCATGTAAGCCAGACAACGTTACTGTACATCATAAGTCACAGTGATGAGTAAAGTAATATTCAGAAGAAATTAAATTGAGGGCGAAGCATTTGCTCATGCATGACATGTGCAAAACAGGTTAGGGGGAGCAAAACCTTGGCAGAGATGACATTTTCCCTTCACACACACTCTAAAGATGCAGAACTTGAGGTGGTTCAGGTCTTTTTTGTTTAGTTTGTTGTATGCGCATCTTCCAATATTAAAGTTTGTTTAAAATGCTCCTAAATAACTGTGCGCTAAATATTATCAAGCTTTTAAACGGTATGGCCATAAATTATGTCACCGTCTTCCAAAAGAGCAAGAATTGTTGACTGGAATAATGTTTTTCTATTATTAAGCATGAAACAGGTTTGTTTCGATTTAAAAAAGCCAAGCTTAAAACATGAAAAAAGATTAATATTGTTATAGTAAACATGTAGTTCTTCCAGGAGTGTGACAAACATGAGTGAGTTACTTAGGACAAAAAAGGTTGGGGCTCGCAGTGACAGATAAAAAGAAATAAAATAACTGTCTACACTTTTACTAAGTGTGTGCGCAGGTGAAAGGTGTTCCCACATAAATAAACCCAACAAAGGTAGACGTGGGAGCCCCAGAGTCACACAGACATGAGCCTAATGAACCAGTGCAGCGACAGGGGACAGTGATTACATCTGTCTAATCTCCATTTGACATTCACACAGCCGATCAGGGCCCGATAGCATTTTCTATTTCTGTTTAGATCTGAATGTTTGAGGTGCTATCTGCTTGGCATTTCAACCTGCCTTCTAATATGCCTGAAGAACGCATCAGCACTGTGTTCGAGTGAGCTGTGTCTCTGATACAGGAATATGTTTAAACTGCTGTGATAGATGATTGTGTTACTAATTGCATTGCATTTATCTTTGGAGTTAGAAGCTGTCACGTGATAGTGCATGGCAGGTTGATTTTGTTATTTATTTTGTGGGTTATAAACAGTTGTAAATAGATATTAGAGTTGTACACCAATTAAGAACTAGTTTCTGAAACAAACAATAAGCATAAATCACATCTGAATGGGAGGTGCAATAACAATTAGAAAAATGTCTTATTGTCTACATAAAGCTTTTGAGACTTCTAAACTCACACAAAAAGATAATTGAAAACACAAATAAAATTAAAATATTAGTCAAATAAACTAAAAGTAAACTGTTTGTAAGGTATTTTGAAGGGCGTCTGTCTGTCTGTCTCGTGAGTTATAATATCTGTATGTCATCAAAACTCACTATAAGTAACAGATGAGTTTAATTAATTTTAATTTGAGACAGAAACTGTACTTTTAACCTCAGATGCATAAGTGGAGTAAAAAAAGGACCCCAGAGGTTGTTATTCTGCAAGGTCTTTAAAATAAAAGTAATCATATTTTCGATATTCCTCATAAAACATGTTTGTGACATGAGGCCATTTAATTTTTTTTTTTTTTTTTTTTTTTTTTTTTTTAAGAAATTTTGCATCACTTCTCCATTTTTTCATAAGCGGGGTCAAAATGACCCCAAAACATTTTCCATGGAATCCAAGGGTTGGCCTAGGAACATTTGATTCAAATTAGTGCATTAATTGAGATTAATTTATTACAGACATATTAATCAGTTAATTTTTTTAATCACATGAATCTATTTTGAAATCTTTAACTTCATTGTTTCCATATGTGAGTTGCAAAGTTGGCATAAGGGTTGTTCACTTGACAACTTAGCAACAAAAGACTTCCTAAAGTCTATTTTATATTTCCCATCTGCAACAATAATCTAATTTATTAAATTTTAAAGTTGAGTGTTTATTCTTATCAGTTGTAACTGTTGGAACACATTTACTGTGACACTTACACATCTGATGTCAGCAGTTTCACCACCAGGAGGTCATTTTTACACAGCATTACACATGCAAGTATTATCTTCATTTATGATGTAATTTCTATAACTGTGAGCTCCAGACCTTCAATAATCACAGTCAAAACCAAGTAGTTTTTATAACAGCTGCACACAGTGAAAAGAGAAAATGTTTGTGTGTTTACATGTGTGTTGACGGTGTTATGGTCCCCGGGCCTATGTTTAGTTTTTGTTCGTTCTTCACAATTAAACCGACAGACGGACACACAATGGATTTTGAAGCCTCATTGATTTGTGTTCAAATGTGAATAGATAACGAAGACAAAAATGTTCTTTTGTTGTTAAAAATCAATTTATTGCAAAATGCTTTGAATTCAAGTGGTTTAATTTTGACCAATGGAAAAGTCTAGGTATTGATAGGTCATGCTTCCTAGAGTTAAGTTAAACCGACTGATTACCATTTACATAGTGCACGGCTAAAAATTTTTGTAAAATAGAACCTTTAAAAAGTTACTAAGTAGTAAAGTACCCAAGTTATACAACCATCTACAAACCAGAACTAAAGGTTTTTTAGGACAAGCTTTTAAGTTCTGCTGTGTATAGGAGTAATCTTGCATTGTTACAAAGCCTTTTCAATCTAAAAAAAAATACTGCATGTTGCTTGGGTTTGAGCAGTGAGGTTGTGAAAACGTCTGAGCTGTTTCTCCTCAGATATCCTTCACTTGTAAAGGCATTTCTTCCCTTAATCTGCCTTCTGTTAGAACGAAAATGACAACACATACAAAGCCAAAAGAGCTTGTTACAGACGCTGCCCACTTTGGTAACCTCACGCCAGGGTAATGCCGTCAGAAAACACAGCAACATCCAGACCACCCAAACAGCAGCGAGAAAGAGCGCCGCTATTACATGAGCAATGCTGCATATGGAGCTCTTTGCTTGTTAAGCCTCGATCATTTGTGCCGCTTGGTTTTAAAGTAATCATGTCATTTAAAGTGTGTGTGTGCAATTGTTTAGGACTTAGTGAGCAAGGAAAATGTTGCAAAGATGTTTTTGTTCGTGGAGTTTGGATTGGAAGACTTGCCAAAAAAAACACCAAAAACATGCACTCAAAAATGGATGACTTTAACAAATAAATCTCTGATTCCACCCCACTCAATAGATCGTGTTCTTGTTCTAGAGTGTAATGATCATAAGGCCTGCTGGTGAAAAGAGACAGTTTTTCCCAATAACATTGTACTCGCCTATTTTTTTAATCTATATGGTTTCTATGAATAATAAACCCATTCACTTTTTCTAGTACAAAACTGCATTTAAACAGTAGCCTGTTCATTTTAGAATAGTTCTCTATCTGTATTAAATATATACTTTGCCTAAAACATGTTAAGGTTTTTAATATTAGACTCAAAACAATCTTTTTTGAAATAGCATATGGTTAGGAACATAAACTAAACCCACAGTTCTGTGCTGAGTAACTTGAGCACTATCCTCTCATTTCTTCTACTTTTCAGGTAAAGAATACTCAAGTACTACGTAGTTTGTTCTTTCACATACAACTGCCTCACTCTTCTCTGCAAGAAAAAAAAATAAATAAATAAAACACTGGGGGGAAAAAACAAACCTCGAGGAAAACCACAATGAAAAAGAGATCCACTCCAGGCTGTAGATGTGACCTGGACTGACAGTGGACCAGAAATCACAATGAATTTTCTAGCAGGCCAAAGACAGCCAGTCAAAGAGAGGTAGGAGTGGAGGAGTGAGAAAGATCCAGGTTCTCAAGATTAAGTGGCATCCGAGGTCTTCAAAAGCAAGTGTTACCATCAAACTCTCACACATTCCTCGGGTGTTTTTAGGTGCATTATCATTCATCAGAAGCTTTAGTTCTGATCTCAGAGACAAAGCGACCAAAGGTTAGTTTATTTGTTATTGATTCACACTTCACACAAATGAATTTGTATCTGGACACGTTTTTATCAAGAAAAAAATGAATGAAATGAAAAATACACATTTATATAACTTCAATTTCACAAATCCAACACTTTCCCTCTTTTTTTCTGGTGTTCCCCAAGGCTCTGTCCTGGTCCCCTTCTGTTTATCATTTACATTCTCCCTCTTGGTTCTCTCTTCAACATTCAGTTTCATTACTATGTGGATGACACCCAGCGCTACATTTCCACTAAACCCTCTTCATCACCACAACCCCGCTTATCCTCTGTCTACAAGAAATCATTCCTGGTTCTCTTCCAATTTCCTCCAACTCAATAGCTCTAAAACTGAAGCTTTTCCAGTAAGCACCTACTCCAATCTAACCGTTTCAATATCTCCATTAATGATTCCACTGTCCTTCCTTCCACTCATGCCAAGAGTCTGGATATCATGCTCGACAGCACACTTTCTTTCCAGTCTCACATTAATAACATCACCCGCTCCATACTTTCACCTCTGTACTGTCTCTCGTCTCCGCCCTTCTCTCACTCCTCACACCACTTGTCACCTCCCAGATTGACTACTGCAACTCCCACCTCTTCAATCTGCCCTACAAATCTCTCCAGAAATTGTAGCTTCTCCAAAACTCTAACTCATCACCAGGACCACATCCTCCAACAACTACATTGGCTCCCATAAAACAAAGAATCAATTTCAGAATTTTCCTCACCACTTCAAAGCTATCCATAGCCCGGCTCCACCTTGCATCTCTGAAGTCCTGCACATTTCCACTCCCTCTCGCTCACTCCGCTCCTCCTCTTCTTTCCACTCTCTGTCCCTTCAGTCGCTTTAGTCCACAGCTCTGGAACTCTTTCCTCCGGTCCTGCACAACATTGGCTCTCTTCCATTTTTTCAAATCCAGACTCAAAACTTTCCTGTCAGAAAATACAACACCAACATCCAGTTTTGTGGGTTTTATTCTGTTATTTTGTCTTGAGTGTCTTGAAAGGCGCTTTTTGTTGTTGTTGTTTTGTAAATTTTTCCCATTTCATGTTCGGAAGAGTGAGTGGCGGCGCACAAAATGTGCAACGGCCCGGGGGCTCACTCCAAACGTAATTTTTTGTACTCTGTGACAATGACAGTAAATCTTTCTGTTCTATTCTTTTAAATAAAATGTATTATTATTAATGAATGATAACCAGAGAGGTTTTAACAGAAGACTCCGGTAGGGAAAATTATTGTTGCGAAGGTGTCCCGAGCAGGTTATGATAAGAAGAATCTTCCCCTCAGAGCTTAGACACTGATGGTGGTGAGAAAGAAAATCCTACACTCTGCAGAGGTGGTGCTGGAGTAGATGAAGGCTGCAGAAGTCCATCTGCTGAATGTGGCAGAAGAAGCAGAGTTAAAACAAACAGGTTGAATGTTAATAGCGGCACAGTCGTAGTTCGGACCCTGTTGGTAGTAGCTTGTTCTAGTTAATGCTATTTCAGTACTGGATTAGCTATCATTCAGAGCAACAATCTTTTTTTTTTTTTTTTTGAAATAGTTTATACAGTAAATAATAAAATAGAAATAGTGACTGTATCAGAAATTATCACCTAAAAGCCACAAAGACGCCAACTCTGTCCCTCAGGAAAATGAGAGCTTGACTTGTGCATAATGTTATAGCGTTTTGTTACATTACACTCACTGGTCATAAATGGTATATTGGCTTTTTATGAGAAGCAGAGCATAATTTGATTTATTACAATTACTATCTCACTGCCAATAAACTGAAGAAAATATAATCTAGTTTCTTAAAGGGAAAATTGTGTTATGTCAAACGAGAATATCACACCTTTGTATTGATGTTTCACAAACCTGGATTGTCAGTCAGACTTCATCTAACCATGTAAAAAAAAAAAGGAATAATGAACAGCTACAATTTGCAAGAATTAATTTTGACACTAAACTGATTACTATTGGTCAGAACTGACACAGATTATGTGAAGATGAAGATATTTATCAGAATACTTTTTTTGAGCACAGTTCTTCCTTTTGGTGTATTCAGAATACAGTTATATTTCTAAAATCACAGGAAGACTGTACATTTTGATTTGAGCACCATTGACAACCTTCATTTGTTGTTGTAACTATACATTGACACATACATACAGTACGTATTATGTGTGTTTAAATAAATTAGAACACAGAAATTGTACATTTTACTTTAAATTGTAGAGTAAATCTGTCCATTTTAAACTGAATTATTTAGACTTTTTGGCTTACAGCATCAGTATGTCTTTGGGAAAACATTCTTTAGCTGTGCTTTAACACATTGATCTAGACAAAAGTAACTCACTGGAAACAATGAGTCACATGGCATTGTGGGAAAACATGATTGATAAAACAACAATAACCTTCTTGTGCCCACCTTTGGGCTTCACCTCATCCCAAGGTAAAGCCAGTCAACGTGTAATAAAGGCCGTAAAGGTCGTGACATTTGAGAACATCTCAAATACGCTGGGCCAATGGGAGCTTTCTTTAGAAGACAGAACAAGTAAGACCTCCTTCATTAAAGGATTATTCTGAGTGGTTAATATGCGATCTATGAGTCAGACATGCTCATTCAAATATTGGTTGGACGATGTAGTTTTTTTTTTCAGTGATCTACAAAGAAAATTCTCCACATACAAAATGTAATGTATTAAAAGGGTCTTAACCTTGTTATATTGGCATCCCTTCATTATTAACTTACTCAAAGTTCCATTTAAATTGTTGCATGTTTGAGTAATCTTGTATTGTACTTCAGCTGTTCTCTCCTACCACCTATCCCCTCCCACTTGCCTGTATTTACTTGTAATAATTCAAAAGTGGTGTTATGTTGTTATTGTTTTGTTTATATGTGTTTTGTATTAAGCAGCTCACACCTCAGTTCCAAAGAAGTTTCTCCCAATGTGAGACAAATAAAGAAAAACTACAAACTAAACTAAACTAAACTAAAGTTCAAAAACTGTCCGATATCCACTTTACAACACTAATAATGTGTTATTTAAAATCCGTTGCCTCTTACAGTTACATTTTAAAATGAAGAGGCGGGGCCCAGAAAGTCAATCGAGCTGTTTCTGTTTTAAGCTGTTAGATTAATTTTGTTTTTAAAAAAAGTTAAATTACTGATCTGTATATGTTCTTGTTTCTTACTAAACAGTAGGGGAAAAAAACTTTAAACTATCAAATTTCCCATAAATGTTACCTTTTAGAAGTTATAGTTTTTGAATTATTATATAATCATTGGTAGTCTCTAATGCTTGGCTTCTCCAACTTTTTTAGGTCTAGAACCCCTTATGGGTTTGAAAACAACAATCACAGACAAGGTGACCCACAGAAAAGTGATCAGTGAAAACATCTATCGGGAGCTTTTTGCCAACTGAGCTTTAAGACTTTTATTCAGAAGTCATTTTGAGAACCTCAAACTGACAGAAAAATGATAGATATTGGCTCTATAAGGTAGAAAAATGAACTAATTATTGCCATTGAAGCCTTTTTAAGGAGCGGGAAACTATAAGAATAAGAATCACATAGCCTGTTATTTCAACACAATACCTGAAATCAAAGACACAATGGCTATTTGCTAGTGTTAATTAAGCTAAATACAATGTGTGCTTTTAATCATTATTAAAAAGTAAAGATTGAAAAATGAAAAGACTTAGAATGAGATGTTTTGTGTATCACTAGACAAAGGATGTACGGAAGTGATGCTTGCATAATCACTAATCACAGCGCACACAGTTTCACTTTCACTTTGTTTCAATATTCCAAAACTGAAAGACATTAATAAGTAAGTAATTAAGTAATCTTTATTTGTATAGCACATTTCACAGACACAGAGTCACCAAGCGCTTCACAGTGAAAGGTTATCGGTTGGTGGGGAAACCGGAGTGCCTGAAAGAAAACCACCCAGACACGGGGAGGAAGATGCAAACTCCACACAGAAAGATCCCGGGCGGGAATCAAACCTGCGACCTTCTTGCTGCGAACCAGAGCGCTATCCACTCTTCCACCGTGCCTAAGTCTAGCTGGTAATAAAAAGTACAAAATGATAAACTATAAAAAAAAAAAAAGTTATGGAAGTGACAAAAAATAATCAACTTAGTCTCCAAACATTTTCTTAAACCATGTTTCTAAGAAAAAAAAAAAAAACACCTTATGTAGCCGTGTGCTGCAGTTTGAATGTATTTTTTCCCCCCTTAATTTAGAGGCTTCACTTTCACTTTATTTAAACTATTCCAAACTGAAACAACAAATTAACTTAAATGTATAAAAAGATTATTTGCAATAACTCCAAACTGACAATAACAAACAATGAAAAAAGAGAATTTTAAAATCAATGAACATTTCCTGTTAAGTTCATTTCTATGGGGTTCAAAAGTTCAATTCAAGCTAAAATAGTAGCTAGCAATAAAACTACCACTTCATGAGGTCACAAGGTGGAACGGAGCATTTTCAGCTTTGAAGATGTGGACAGTTTAACAATCCAAGATTACGCAAACATTTGTGAATGAAGCTAAACTCAATTTCGGGGATGTTTTTGGTGACGTAACAACATTCTGAACTGGGAGCTCACAAAAGTCAAATTAGCATATGGGACCTTTAATGTATTGCAATTGAACTGCCCTAGAACTGGCATTTACTACAAGGACGATCATACTAAAGTAAGTCAAGAGTGTCTGTCCTGTAAATATTTTTTGTTTTTTGCTAGATAAAGATTTAACAACAACAAAACAAAAAAATACATAAATGCATTAAAAAAACAAACAAAAAACAACAACAACAACAACAAAAAACATGCACCGTGTCATTTACTCGTGCCTTCAGGTTGATTCGTCTCTGCTGAACACCAAAAGCATCAACACACCTGCTGCATGTGCACGCAGAGGGAGGGCATCGACACCATCAATCAACTTTTTACGCGCCAAGCTGCAGTGACGCAATCCGAGGGTCAGGGTGTCTTCATATTTTCCCTCTGACGTGGAATAGTAACTGTCAGAAGAGGCACAAGTCAAACAACACAAACCAAAATACGTGGACGGGAAGAAAAAAAAAAAGTGGAAGAAAGAGATGCGGACTTTTCTGCGCCAAAACTCCAACAGCCAGAGCAGCAACAGCGCGCGTCTCCCGCACATCAGCGCCATGAGTCCCGCCACTTTGGTCAGCTTCATCACCACCGCTGCCCTGCTCGTCCTCACCGCTCCAGGCTGCAAAAGTAAGTCACGCGTACCGGGGGGAAAGAATGGTTTAGACGTGCTCGTTACTGTTACTGCAGCGTTGGAAATGTAGAATAGTTGCATTAATGTGTTTTGTAATGTATTCTACTACTTCACAGTAATCACAACAAATCAGAGTGATGTATTTTGAACGTTGAAAGGATCCTTTAATATAATGTAATACACAAGATTCAAACAGCTTTTTATTTGTACCATTGTTTTAAGCATTTATCATTAATTACAGCAGGGTTACTCAATCGTTTTAGATCAGGACCAGGAAAGAAACATGGAACCAACACAGAAAAATAAAATAGATGTCTGTAACATTTTAAAGTTTAAAAAAAATCAATGAAATTAATGCATTTATTTTGGGTTGTTTAATAAAACCAAAATTCAGTTGAACACGCTGCTTCCAGTAAAAAACAAACAAAACAGATAAATAAACAAGGCATTATTGTAAAATTACAACTTGAACCCCCAAATTTTGTCTTGGGACCAAGGAAATAAATGCACTTACATCTCTATTAGAGCTGTTTGTTCATGTTTTCTCACTATTTTCAAAGAGGTTAAAACCTAAATTGTTGTGAAATACCACAATGTATTCCTCAGGTTTTATAAAAGTAAATGTACTGAGAATACTTACATTTTTTTGTGTGTTTATTTAAAAGGGACAATGCACATGAACAAAAACACAAAAATACATGTGTAAATGTGCCGAAGTTAGCGAACAGCTAATTGACATTCATAGTTCCTTAACATTTAGGACAATACAAGACAAACACAACAGTTAAACAGTTCACAAGTCATCAAAATCATTGAGCGAGTTTAAAGTGCTGTAGTTTTTAATCTAATAAATAATTTAAATGAGTTTAAAACCAGTTCATGTGTTGGTCCTCTCCTGCCGCACAGAGATGACCAAGACACTGGAGTTTGCAGATTGTCCTAAAGGTCCTAAAACATTCACACATATTGACATATTTACGTGACAGTTAGAGGAAATTGCAGAATAATACATATGCGGTGCATGACACTTTCTAGTTGAATTGTCTTATGATATCATGTAAAAACACTACAAACTGTTTGAACACAAGATTCAACCAAATTTTGATTAGATTTTGGTTCACGGTTTGTTTTTCTATTAGTACACATGTATCAATATTTAGAGAATGAAAACATGCATCACTATTAGAGCTGTTTGTTCAAGTTTTCACTATATCTGAATAGTTCAATTGTGTGTTAAAATTCCAAAATGTTTTAGGTTTTAAAAGTAACTGTATTCTGAACACCTCCAAACAAAGCATCCTTTGATATAAGTTTTAGTTACTTCCACTGCTGTTTACGTGTTTCTGTTTACATCTTAAAAGTACACGTAAAGACAAGTTTATTTGCAGCTATACCACAATTTGTACACACACTATAGTTGTAAGTCATGTACATCAATGCTTCCTAACCTGGGGTATGAAGACAGTTGGGATGGGCAAACATTTACCACAAGGTAGTAGGCATGATTTCAGGCTTACAAAAAAAAGGTGAAATTAAGCATAATCTGAATTTAAGAATCTTATTTCAGGACATTTTTGAATCATTGTGGAGAATTGTAGGAAAAATGTGCATTAAAGCAAGAATATTAGACACATAATATACACTTTTATTTACTCAAAATTGTGGGTTAGGGGGTATTGTATAGAGGTATTTGGGACCAAAAAGCAGCAGCAGATGTGTTCAAACTACAATACAAAACAACATGTTTAAAAATATAGTCAAGTAAATGAACTGAGTGCAGATAAAATTCTTTCAGTCACATGCACGGACAAAAAAAAAAAAAAAAAGATATTGATTGATTTTAAATGTTTACATTACAATAAAACTAACAACTAAAAAAAATCTTGCATATAAGTATTGAATCAGATGACTTTAGGACTAAAAAGAAGAAAAAAAATCACATTTATTTTCAACAAAAGCCACTGAGATTCTTAAATGTCCTGATCCTTTTTCTTTCCATATTTAGTTTTTTGCTTGCCCATAAATGAACTCTTCAACCCATAAAGAAATTCACTTTAGTTTACCTTTCAGTTAAATGTAATGGATAAACGATAAGTTCTCTTAAATAGAGAAAGTTGTTCACAGACTGTTGATTGTTTACACTTGTGGAGTATTTTTACAACAGTCTGTATGAGAATTGTCACTTATTTGATTTCATGCTTTCTATATTTAAGCGGCCCTTTACCTATATCACATGTGTCAAACTCAAGGCCCGGGGGCCAGATGCGGCCTTCCACCTCATTTCATGCGGCCCTCAAAGTCTTATAAGGTTTACGTTATTTTCATAGAGGTGTCAGGAGTATTCTGTAAATTTGTCTGAAACTTAGAGAGTAAGTCATTTTTCAGACTAATGCAGAAGTATATTCAGCAATTGTCACTTCAATAATTATACAATAATCAAATACAACAATTAATTTGTAGTACGTCAAAAATTAGCAAGGTTAATTTTAGTTACAACCGGCCTTCGAGGGCAACCCCAATGCCAATGTGGCCCTTTGTCAAAATGAGTTCGACACCCCTGCCCTATATAGTGCACAATATTAACAAAAAATCTATGTATTTATTTATTTATTTATTTATTTATTTATTTATTTATTTATTTATTTATTTATTTATTTATTTATTTATTCTGTTTGACACAATGAAATAGAAATCGGGAAAACTGAAGCTGTTAATTAAGCAATTTTACAAAAAGTATATTGTTTTAGTTCTAATCTAATCTGTTTATATTGGTGGAAAATGGCAACATTATTTTAGTTTCTATTTACATCCATCAGTGAGTCAGTGCAACAAAGGAGCAAAATAGCAATAAAAATTTGATCATTAGCCAATTCATGTAACAAGTTGTCTTTGAGTGAAAATGCCATATTGTGATTCACTATTTCAGAATCCGAAAAGTTTTATTGATACTGTAAGTGAAAAAATGTAACATTTTTAGCTAGCTAGTTAACTAGCTTTGATTCAGCTAACCTCCGACCGAACATGCGCAGTATTCTTTCTCTCACGTGAACGTGCGCCAGTTGCGCAGACTCCCGTTGTAACACATGACTCACGCTGACCCATCTGTAGTTTGCTACAGTGAGCAGAGCGATAGGCAAAGCTATAGATTAAAAAGCTATTTTTAACAAAACTGAAGACTGAACAGGGAAACTACTACTACAACTTGAGACAGTATTAAGCTAGCAATGCCTTACCCAGATTTTTAACAGATCCATGAGCTCCATTGATGCTCAGACAGACTGATTTGCCCTCATTGGTCAGAATCTGAAGGACATGAGTTACAGCTAGTTTTACCCAATCACAGTGAAGAGTAACCTGGCCAGCCAGATGGTTGATCTTGCAATATTTGCGAATTAACAAACACGAGATAATTGGTTTAGGAGTCTGAAACTGCCGTGGTTCGGCCCACTCACACCACAGCAGCGTGGTTTTGAGGCCGAATCACATTGTAGCAGGGCGGCCTAACACGGGCTGTTAGCGCCCCGGCGCTGCCCCCGAGTCTAATTCAAGCTAAACAAAGATGGCTGCTCCAGTGGGATGTACGCATTGTCTGCTCCTTTTGATGCGGTTTTAGCAGAAATACGAGTAATTTCTTTTTGAAAGAAGAGCAGTATGTGTGACACGTACTTGTTCTATCTCACGCAGACATTACACCATTACGAGTTGTTGCTGTGATTGGCTAAGCACAAATAAGGTGGGCCCCACACCCAAACAGCTCGACGTATTTCACTAAACGCTCCACCTTTTCCCAAATGCTTTCAGCGAGTCAAGTTCCAGATGGATACTATGGAAGAACTTGTATTCAACACAGATTCATTTGGCGTCAGTGAAGAGTGATTGCTTCATTTATTTACATCTTTAAAGCTAAAAAAAAAAAAACTTAGTGGACTGCAAATTTAAATTGGCTAACAAAAATGTAGCCTATTAAATCAAGACCAAAAGTCTTGTTTAAAAAAAATGTTGCTTCATAATTGCTAAATGTGTTAACTAGATTACAAAAAATTACAATATGGTCGGTGCGGAAAAAAAAGGTTGCGTTCAAGTGACATTGCAATATACATTCTATCTTGAATTTTATTCAATCTTACTGTGCAAAACGATCATTTTCACAGGTCATTTTCTGGTGATTTCTTCTAGTTTTATTTTAGCAGCCCTGCATACATTATTATTATTCCCTTGTAGAATTTTGGGTGCCACATGAAAATAATGGGCCATTTTCACGGTTCAGCTTGGCTAGCTCTGGTTTCACTTTTAGACAGTTTCAACTCGGCCCATTCAGTCTTTACTGGGAATTTTCCAAGACGCGCTAAAAGTAATTAATATTTAAAAATTACAAAGCAGAGAGCAGATTTCAACAAGATAATCACAGCAGTGAGTTGAGTTTTAGACCTTCACATACGAGGTAAATACTTCACCAAGGAAAGACTGTGTTTCTAAAAGTGTTTTTAATGCAATGCTAAATGCAAACAAATAAATATACTTAACTATAAAGTAGACAGTTTGAAATGCTAGGCTGATTGTTTTTGTGAAAAGCTGGTTCAGTTTGTAGATATTGGGTTAGCATTAGCTTCGCCTGATTTTTTTTTTCTAACCCAATTATGCCCCACCATCACTTTGCATTGGTGGCTATGCTAGCAAAAGTTTATATTTTAAAATATTTACTCAAAGAATTTGGGTGAGGTTAGGGTTAGGTTTAGGTTAGGTAAATTTGGTTAAGTTTGAGGATTTGGGAAAGGTATGCTAACCAGGTAGCGGCATGACTGCTTTGGGAAACTAAAGATGCGACACAAAGAGCACATTTTATATAAACACATGGCTTTTCCCTGGTGAAATGTTTACCTCATATGAGAAGGGCTTTACCAACATTGTAACTTGTCCAGTTTGTTTTATTAAATTATTTTAGCACGTTTCAACTAATTCTCCAAGAGGAATGAATTGGACGAGAAAGAACTATCCGCAGGTAGCCTATTTTCAGAACGGAACTAGCCTAGCTGCAGCGTGAAAAGGCGGTATTTTGTTACCTATGTTGTGTAAGCGTCAGTTTAGCAATTGACCTTATTAACGCTGAGGTACTTGACTTTTTTGTTTTTATAATATTTATTATTATTATTATATTGTGAACACTGCACATTGTGACAAACGATATGTTTGTTTTTTTTATCAGAAAGTCAAAAGCAGCACTGGGATTGGTCCACTCCAGTTTCACTTTTCCAGCTGTGAAAAGATGTTTTTAAGTTGTAATTACAAAAATAAATGCATTTGAAACCATGATCATATCTATGTTACCAGATTAATGTACTATATCGTGTAGTGTTAAAAATTAAGTCCTCCACATTTAACTTTCTATAATATCTAAAACCCAACAAGCACTTTGTATCATTTACTTTCTCACTCATGTATTATGATCAATTACCTGTGCATTCTTGACATTCTGACGTCTGATTGATTGACGTCTCTGCGTTCCAGAAGCCGGTGCTGGCCTTTTTACCGCAGGACTTGTCAGGTCACATAAATGGCATTAATCACCCGTCAATGAGGGGCGACAACCACTATTGTGTCAAAGTCTTCGGACACGTCACCTGTTGTCTTGTTATTGGATTTTGCACATCCCCACAGTTATTTCTGCTGTATGAATATGTGCGTGATTAGTGTATGTTGCTCCGGGGCATCATTGTGAAATAACTCTATGTTCTACAATGATGCTTTTATCCTTGCTAATGGTCCTGGCAGTAATCATGTCAAAACAGAGCATTTTCTCCCACAATCATCACATTCGTCATCACTGCATAGTAGACGCACAACTGACATGGGGCAGCTTCAGCACTATAGGCTTTGTGAACTTGATGAAAACATGGATTTGAATGTAGGGATGTTGATGTTGTTTTGTTTTGTGGTGGATTTAGGTGCCCCAGCAGAAGTAGCAGAAGTCACAACAGATCCAAGGCAGCTGCTTAGTCAGGTATACACACAAAACATTACACTTTTGAGTTTTTCGTCAATCTCTTTACTGATTTTTCTTTTTTTTTTTTACAGATAAATGCAGTGTGCTCATCTTACCTCTTAGCAGAAGACAAGTTTTGGGTGAGTATGTGAACAACCCTATTACTGTAAAACCATGTAGGGCTGCAACAAACGATTATTTTGGTAATCGATTAGTTCAGAATACAAAATTCTCTTGAATAGAAGATTTTTGCACATTTTGAGTCGAGAAAATGTCACTGAAGAACGTTCGAAATGTAGATTTACAGACAACTAGTGTTTACATTGAAAAACACAATTTTCATCGCTTATATTATAATCATTGCTGTTTAGTCTGAGCTTTTTCTCAACTGTTTTGAAACCTATATTAAGTAGGATTGTATCAAATGTCACATGCTAATCAATACTAAAGCTAGTATCAAATCTAAATTCTATAGATTCACAAATATTTGTACTAAAAAAAACTTTAAGAAAATGTAGTTTGGTATCGAAATTGTGATGAACAGGAAGTTGGCCATATTGGATTGAAAAGTTGCAGCTAATAATATGTTGGTTATGATCCTAAGAAAACTTTATGCAGATCGCAATGAAAATAAACAAGTTACTTTGAAACTAATTTAACTACCTTAAAGGTAGGGTAGCTGATTTTAACACAATTTGGGTTTTAAATCTGACAACTTCCTCTCATAAATCCTTCGACACATAGTTAATATCAACATGTATTCATTTTGGTTGCATTTATCGCTTATAAAATATTTTTACAACAATTATTATAGTATTTACTATATACTTTTTAGTGGAAAGCACAAAGTGTACTAATTTACAACTAAAAAAGTTAGCTACCCCACCTTTTAATTTTTAATGAACAAAACTTAAATTAAGGATAAAAAAGTAAGGAAACTTAATATCCAGATCTAGCCTGATGCATCATTGGGGTTCATTCGCTTCATGGTAGGTGGTGACTTTTTTAATTTAACCAATCTCTACTCTTTGGTCGTTGTGGAGTCCAGGAAGTGGAGCATAAACGTGTGTCAGAGATTGTTGCCATTTCTGTGAGATTAACTTACAAAAGCACTAATATCATAATTTAAGGTATTATTTGACAAAAGGTCAAAGGAAGAGAACTATGTACACTCTGCAATTACAACTCGGACTGGTTCTAGTCAACACACTGGGCCCCAGAGGAAATTGTGACTGTACCTTTACAAGAAAATAAGATGGGGACAGCGGATTTAGAAAATTTAGTTTTGCAAACTACAAAGCGAGAACAATGAATCAACTTATTAAGATAAAAATTGACAAAGGCATCTATAATTTTTGAGCGATTGTTTAAACCTGGCTCTGGAATTTTCAGATATTGTTGATTTTCCAAAAATCTTGAGAATCCATCTAGAGAGACCCACTGTATTGCTAAAGAGAGCCTATTGCTAAAGACAGCCTATATGAGCCAAACCAATCACTGTGCAGCAACGGAGGAATCCCAGTATGCTGTGCTTGGGTGAAAGTACCACTTTTGAACCAATAAAAATAGCAGTGGTAGTGCTCATGCTTTGGCCTATTTTAGCAGAATTTAGGTTTTGAAAAACATGCACGTGACAGAGGTAATTTGTGGATTTGTGGAGAGAAAGATGTCTTAGCTTTTCTTTCAACTAGATTTATCAAAAAACATGGCTACTTCTGCATCCGACCAATCAGCTTCAAATAGCCATGGCGTTAAGCCGTTTTCTGATGGCTTTTGAGGACAGTATATCCAGACTGAATTATATTTAGAACTCAATGCCTGGTTCACTCTGCATGGATAGGCTGTCCCCAAAAGATATCGGAGGAGTGAGCCAGGTTACTGTCATTTTGTACATGACCTAAATGCACTAAATTCATATGTTCAGGATTGTAGATGTGACAAGAAACTGAAATATTTATCATTTTGTTTTGTATTTTGCTTCCTCTCCTTCAGGCACAGATCCTTTAGCAAAGCTGTGTGTCCTGATGCTGGTGCAAAAATCAAAGGTATTATTTTTCCTTTTCTGCTAAAACATAACAACATAACAAAATTATGATCAAGACTTTTGTCTTTCCAGGAGCTTAAAACACGAGAAAGCAAAAGAGTAAGTATAACATTCACTAGGCCTATAGCAGTGCTACGTACAGCTTAACATAAGTAAATGCTTCTATAGCGCTGCACAATATGATAAATGTCAACAGATTATCCAGCATCTGCGTATGAATGTCACTGTTATGTTACATATACTGTATATTACAAACGTGCATTTTAAAATGTGTCACAGCCAAGGATGTTTATGAATCATACATTTCCATCTCTATTGTCCCACTTGTATAGTTAAAATCAAGTGATGGCATTCATTTCACTAGATGCATTTTCTGCATATTAAACCTATCCATTTTCTATTACTGCAAACATAAACATCATATATGTTTAAAGGTGTGCTTTGTCTGTAATATTCCATAGAAATTATGTTGTTTTTCTTATAGAATGTCACACAGTATATGGCTAAACTTAGACCTCTACATTTAGACGAGAGTGTGACGCAACCAGGCCAGGCCAAGCTAAAAGTCAAATCTATGGGGAGGCGTGCTTGTACTAGAAAAAGCATGTTTTTAAAGACAGCTGTCTCATAACATGCCCTTGAGTAGTTTTATTTTGGCATCATATGTATTTAAAACAAACAAAAAAATAAAATAAAATTCTAAAGCACACATGACAGTCATGTGTTTAAGGAGAGCTCCATCTACTGGCTGAAAAAGAAATGAAATACAGTCGCTCTTGCTGGATTTACTAATGTGTAGAAAGGTTGGGTGATTTATAGATGCACATATCTTGCGAAATTTAGTTTTGAGAGTTTTAAAACCTTTTAGAAATGTTCTTTTGTATCAAAAACACAGCTGGAGTTTTGTGTGTGAGATCATGTTCTTTTTGTCCCAGTCTGTGATTGGATGAATCTCTGAGATCTCTGCGCTCTTTACAATACAAATATGTCTGGATGATTTATGGTCCTAAATACAGTGTAGAAGATCTCAGAGATCTACCCATGACATCACAGATCAGGGGCATTCAGAATGGTGTGTTGAGGGGAGGGAAAGATAACTTACAGACAAAACTTCAGCAGTTTTTTCAGTGTAGAACCAATTTCAGATTGTCAATAAAACTTCAAAAAAGTAGATGTACACATGTCCCTTTTAAGTTAACAAATCAGACTTGTGCATTTATGCATCATTAGCATATCAGCCAAGATCGGTTTGATTGTTTTCCCTGTGTCGTTTTTTTTGCAGCCAGTAGATGGAGCTCTAACTTAACTCTTGACAAATAAATGACTGCCATATGTGCTTTATTGCACTTTTATATTGGATCTGGAGAGCTCAGGAGCATGTTTGAAACATGAGAACTACACAAACAAAATCACATTCGTCCTTAAATTATTGTGCATAGGTTATGTGACATCATCTATGATGATGTCAGAATACTGTTTTCTAAGGTTCAGAGGGGATAGAATGTCTCACAGACAGAACTCCAGATGAAGAGGTAATGTTAGAACAGCTTTAAATACTCAAAAAAGACAATTAAAGGGGTCCTATTGTGTTTTTTTAATATATTTAGTAAGAAACTAGAACATCTGCAGATCAGTAATTTATCTTTTGTCCATTGTAAAACACAAAGTTAACCTAAAACAACTTAACCCTCTACTGCATGACTTTTTATTTTAGGAGGAAAAAAATATTTCAAGATACTTTTTGAGAGCTTGTGGGTCCCTGACATTATATCAATTATAACATTTGACCCCCCACGCCCCCCACAAAAATCTGGGTTTGTTGCCTCAGGGCAACAGTGTGCGATGAGGGTACTAAAACACCAAGGTTTTCAATACTGAATGGAATAGGAAAAAATTATCTAAAATGTATCAGAAAAAGTTTTATTCAACATAATACCCAATTTACCTAAAAAAGAGCCAATTTAGGAGAAACGATGTTCCACTTGCACCTATATCTACCAGCTCAGGGAGTTGCACTATACGCCCTGTGTAGATCTCAAAGTTATGTGGAATACCTTCAGAACTGGCTAAATGAGTATTTGTATCCCCATTTTTAGGTTTGGCTGGTAGATATTGCTTGTTGTTATTTTTACCTTGAAGGGAACTATCCGTTCATCCACAGCCAGCTTCTCACTCATTGGGATGGATTACAACTTTGAAATAAGATGGTCTACCAGTGGTCGGATTTTGTAAAGTGGATCTGGACTTCCTGCTGGTATTGCCTCATTGTCATTGAAGTGGAGAGCTTTCTTGATGGCCTCCCATCTGTTCAGACTCATGGTATCAGCTACTTGATGCACCCAAGAGGCCTTGGACCAAAACATCCGAGTGGCTGGTAACCCAAACAGTGACATGTAGACCAGGGGTTCTTAACCTTTTTGACCCCGAGGCCAAATATTCATGTAGAAAGTAACCTGGGGCCCAATCTCCTATTAAATGTATTGTACTTTACTGCTTTTTGTGGCCCTCAAAGAGGTGCTCGCGGCCCAACTTTGGGCCCGGCCCTATGGTAAAGAATCACTGATGTAGACTACAGTACCTATGAACTGTTCAAGTTCTTTAGTGCTGAGGTTTAAAGGCCTGCTTGGGTTGCACTGTATAGCATACAGGTTTGACTGCTCTGTGATCACTGACAGGATATTGTCTGAAAAAAACATCTTGAAGTAATCTTCTGATCTCGGAAGGCTTCCTTGCCATTCAGGATAGTCGGGGAAGTTGGCATTATGGGGTGTTCTCCAGCCATTGTCTTCCTCTGGTTCAAACACCTCATCCTCATCCTCATTTTCATCCCAACACACACACACCAACACACATCTTACAGAACCCTGACTGACCCCTGACCTACACTGAGTGTCAAACCTGATTCAGGGAGCCACTCTTCTAAACTATCACTCTCCTCCTCAAGCTCACTGTCTTCACTGTCGGATGGAACTTCCCTTCCATGTTCATTCTTGGACTCATAAATGTTTTTATGTCCATTTCCTACAAGCAATAATACTCATTATTCACTCCAACACATCTCTTCTTTAGCACTATTTTTCCCAACAAAAGTGCTACATCTGCATGATGTTGCCCTAGGGCAACACACCTAAAACACAGTATTAGTATAAACATAGAAGTAAAAATTATATGTAAACAATCAAATGTGCATCTTGACATATTTCTGGACATTATAATATTTTTTTTTTATCAAATATTCCAATATAACCCAGAGAAAAGTGTTATTTATCTTACCGTTACCTAGCACTGTGTCACATGTGACTTTGCTTCCAGAAATGACTGCTTCAGACTCAGTCAAATGTGCACACCCACTTCAGCCTCTGATTTTATTGGACAGAAACATGTCTGCTAACATTATAAAAAACAAAAATAAAAAAAAACCTTAAAGGGCCAGTGTCTAAGCCAAAAAAGTGGTTTGTTGCCTAAAAGCAACACTATGCGGTAGAGGGTTAAAAATAGGAACAGCTCTACTGACTTCCTGTTCAAAACTGCAGAACTGATAAGCCCCGCCTCTTCATTTTAAAATGTAACTGTAAAAAGCAACAGATTTTTAAAAACTATTTTTTATTGTTGGAAAGTGGCTCTGGGACAGTTTTGAACCATATACACTTCACTTTGAGTAATGTTTGAATGATAACAAGTAAATACAGACAAGTGACTTTGACATAATAGGTCCCCTTAAAGCATATTTTGGGTTCTTAGTTTAAGGTACTTTTGAGCAAATGAAACCAACTCTAGATGTATGTTTAAAGGTGCACTATGTAACTTTTCTGGTAAAGACTCCGCCCCCTGCCTGTTTCCATGGCGATGGTTTTGCTTTGTCTACAATGTTTCCTAGTACTACATTAAATATAAATCTAGAATTTATTTCACTTGGTTGTTTTATTGCTCAAACATGCTTTAGTGAACAGGTTCCTCCCCACAAATCTGACTTTAAGCCTGGCTTTAAATCTGTATGGAGAAAAGATACAGATATCCCAAAAATCTTAAGACAGTTCCCTTTTGATTGCCATACTAGGAAACCTTCTAATCTTTCCTTATGCTGCATCAACATCCAGAAGCCATGTCCTATGATCTTAAATTAAACAAAAAGGACAATCTTGTTTCAACAGGTCAATGTTTACACCATCTGTTGTTCATCTTCATGAGTATTATACATGTAACACAAGAGTTTGATATACGCACGACTGTGGCTCTGTGTGCGCAAGCTCAGTCTTTATTAGCTGTTCTTTCCCAAGCCAGCGGTAATTATGGGCTAAAATTAGTGCCGCTGACAGGTGAACTTATCCCTCATAGCAATCAATCATTCACAACATGGACAGATATGACTGGAAACACAGGAAATGGGATGGGAAAATTGCCATAGATCCAGGGGAAAAAGAGATTTTTTTTGTCACTGTCAGATTAATTTTAGACAAAGAAAAAAGTTGTCATTTTTGGGTAAATAGAAAAAAAAAACCTATATGATAAAACTTGGATAATCTATTTGAAGGAATAAGAAAGAATACAGTATGTTCTAATTTGTAACTGAATGTGTCATTTGTTAGCAAAATGTTTTTGTTATACTCAAGCAGATGTGACAGCACTTTAAACCTGCTATATTTGAAAAAAGAATAGAGTGCAGTTTGACAAAAATGTATTGATTATTGTCATATAATAGGCTACTGGAAACATTTACTTAGTTTTTCTTAAAGTGTATTACAATGCAAATCTAAAACTGCTCCATTCTGGAAAAGCTATGCATATTCAACTTAACTTGTTAAAATGATATGTCTTTATCATTTTAAGATTTAGGGAAGACCTTTGATAGGAATTTTGTCAATGTTTTAAAAACGTAGAGCCATTTCCATGTCAAATAACAACGTTAGATTAACAGTGAGATCCTTTCCGATAGCTTAAACTTTATTTTATTTACCTTTCAGCTAATGTCATGTCAGAAATGAATAATAGTGGATTTTTCCGGTGTGTTCTCTATGAAATATAGGTCTAAGAAACCCACAAACTATTATCTCAAAAGATTCAAATGATTTGATGAATTAGCTGTTTTTCGTCCGTTTCCACAAAGCAGGTGACGTCAAGTGTTGAGGTGCGCAGCAGCGTTTGACCCAGCTCCTAAGCAGCCGTTCTGAGCTGCTTAGGCAGATGTAGCTTTCTAGTTCCAGAGAACACATAACACAGCTGAGGAAAAGCATCTTTATCCAGTTCTTCAATGACCTGTTAGCATATACTGTATCTTTCCCAAAGTCCTAAACTTATAACCTGTATTTTTTTTAATGACAAAGTCAAACCTTGATCTTAAAGTATAAACATTTATTAGCATAGCCAATGCAAAGTTATGTTGTGGCAATGATAAAATCATGTTCTCAGATGTCTGTATCAAACTATAGTCGACATCAGCACCAGTGGGACTTTTGATTTGGTGCAAAATGGCCTTTCTTTACCATAATTTGTGAGTACAGTGCATGCAAATTTTAAGATGTTTTTTTTCTTTTAACAGGCTGAACTTCAGGGACCCGGAGGCATCCAGAGCAGAGGATACTTTCTCTATCGAGTAATATTTAATAATGAATTAATACTTATTATTAGGAATGTAACGATATGCATATGTCACGATACGATATTTTTTTGTTTTTAAGCTCACAATACAGTATTTATCACGTAAACTTAGAAGTCACAATACATAGAGATTCTGCGAACAATAATAAACATTAAAGATATATTTTTGTAATCATTCAGTGATTCCTTTTCTTCGACTGTAAGTCTTTTTTTTTTTTTTTTTTTTTTTTTTATTTTTAAGTAATCATGCCGTTAGTATATCAGTGATGATGACAATATGTTATATCACAATATCACGATATTATCAATATAGTTAGACCCTTATTTATTAGTCGACATTGTAGACATATTAAATATATTTTAAAAGTAACCATATGTTCTTTCTTTCAGCCAAGAAATGGGAGAAGATCTTTAGAGTATGAATGAGTGTGAGGTATGTCTGAAATAATCTGTCTTGAAATCAGAATTTTTTATTTTTTTAAATCAAGTAATCACAAGTAAATGTGGGCAGGGAAAGGTAGAAAATAGGGCCTTTCGAGCACTAGCTGCTGGCCAATACAAGATTACTCTATAACAGGGCTGGATGATAGAGAAAAAAAAATATATATATGATTTTTCAGATTATAGTTAGAGCTGGGGAATATATAGAATTTTAGATAATTTCATGGATGTTGCTCTTAAGACGTGCAAAAATTGAATATCAAGTAGCCTATATCATGCATTCAAAACTAAAGAGCACTTAAAATAAAAAAAAATATTTGTGTGATGCTGTGTACTTTCTAATAGAAGAGACTAATTCATTTTTACATCAAAAGTAGTATTTTTTTTTAATAATACTACTATGTAACAAAAAGCATAAAAAAATAAAATAAAAACATGTCGTAAACTCGGAAAAAAAATATGTAATTTAATGACATTTACATTTTCCAAACAAATAAAAGACATTTTGTACATAAGAAATTTGTTTTGAATTGACTTCAAGTTCTTATGCCCAGTTGGTTATGGTTTTAAAATAATACATTTTAAACTTCTATGAGTCTACATGTTTTGCTCACTTACCTAATGCGTTCTGGGCTTCTAAATGTTCACTAAAAAGTGTTTTAAGCTTTTTTCCACAGTTGTTAATAGTCCCTTTAATCCTCTGAATATCACTATTGAGAGACACAAAGAAATTGGGATTTTGATAGTCAACATCACCCAACACTACATAAATTTAATTATGCTGATTTGTCTGGTTAGTGGTTAAATCAGCAAAGACTGGGTAATCAGAGAAACAGATAAAAAAATGAGTCTGTATTTGAACAAACAGCTGCATTATATAGAGAAATGTACATAGCGATACGGAAATTATATAAAAAAAAGCAGGCTGTCGCAGAGATGAGCTCACGATTTGATTTTAATCACAATATTGCCCAGCCCTACTCTCAAAGATGCATTAGAACATGATTAAAAACACAGAAAAGTACATTTTACATGATCATTCTTTTTTACATGATTTTACATAAATATTTCGCGCTAACTGACGCATATTACATTTGTTTATTTTCTACGCAGAGTCCATCTGAACCCACTGAGAGACGAGACCTGTTTGCACCTGGATAGAGACTTAGCTGTAAATCACCTGAATGTACATAATGTGTTACAACACTACAAAGACGATATTTTATTTTGTGTGAATTAAAACTACTCTAACACTGCGACTCTGAACGGTGGTTTGTTATACATTCAAAAAGCCACAAAAACATGTTTATTTCTCATCATTTCCTTTTGTGGTTGTTTCATGTACAGATGTCGATTACAATTGGTGTAAATGTAAATATCTTGTGTTTATTTCTTGTACTGTTTTTCCTTTGTGGTTGAGTTTGTACAGATCTAAAGATGAATAAACTATAAATTCAGCTAAACATGCAAAGAAACAAAGATTTGGTAATTGTTTTTATAGAGTATCTGTAATTTTAAAACAATCCAGTAGATGTCCTCGTTGCTTATTAATTAGTGTTCGCCTCTGTTAGGAAGTAACTAAATATAGTATTCAGAATGCATATAGGCCTAAAAATAGCAGCTTTATTCTCATGTCACGTTTTTTTTTGTGACTGCAGATCATTTTTTTAATTTTCCTAACATGTCTATGATTTGAGAATCCAGACAAAATAAATGTTATTGTAAGTATTCGTATTCTGTAGCCATTTTTAGCATTATAAAATCACCAAGTGAAATAATAATAATATTAAAGAGAAGTGTGGCTGAGCTTGGCAGCAACGTGATATAAAGCCTCTATGCATTCACGTTTTAGAATGAGATGTCATAAGACCAGGAGATTTTAAAATTAGTTGAAAATTACAGAAAGTTCTAAGCTAAGTCCCCTCTGTCCTCAAAAAAGTGTCTTTACAAAAAAAGGTAAAGACAATTCACAGTGACAATTCATTCAGTTGATTCATAGTTTAAACACCTTGCAACAATACAATGGGCTCTGTGCACGGAACGTCACTTGGATTGTTTATTTTCAAAATAGCTAATTTCTGTACTTGTAAGCATTTCCTGTTTAATTCATTTCATGAGGTTTTCACTAAGTCTGCCAAAAACGCAAGAAAGATCAGACAGTGAACAGTTAGTTGTGGTGAATTTCTGAAAAGATGTGAAAGACTTTTCAAATCAAAAGAATTAAACCCACCAAAGTGTGTTTATAAAGAGCCGTTGTGTTTATGTCTAAATGCTAACGCTAACAGGAAATGCTTGTAAATACAGAAATACATAAACATAACAAATGATGATTCTATGCACAGAGCCTATTGCTAGGAAGTACCTCAACTTTTGTCTTAAAAAGTGGCAATCAAAAATGCCAAACTGGGTGAAAACAAGCAAAATCTTTACCAAAACCTTAAATCACACACATTCACTGTTTTACTGAAAAATGTAGTCTAACCTGTCAAACGCACTTTAAACTGATAGAGATAGATTTTTAAAAGGATTTTGAAATTAGTGTCTGGGGTGATAGGATATTTACCAATATAGCAATCCTGGTTGCTGTTCTATAACACTTCTGCTTATGTTATTTATATAGGCCTAGATAGTTAATGTATCCCTCTAGAGCACACTCTAGCAAAAGTTGTTTTGAAGTTCCATCAGTTCTATCATGAACTTGTATATGATCTTTTAATACTTCCATGGCACATGTATGTAGGTCAACAGCTGTACTTGTTCCTCCTGACACTCACCTGACTTGAGCACTGAGACCCCAGGCCTGAGGATGTGTCTCTGCTGCCTCCTGTGGCTGTGCACTGGTACTACAGACCATTCACTAGGCTGTTTCCATGGAGACGAGCACGCTGAGGATGGATGACACTGACACGATTCTGCAATAAAACAGTTCTTGTATGAGATTTCTTCATAACATTTTTATATTCATTGAAGTTCACTGGAGTTCTGTCTGTGAGATAGCCTACTAGCCTATTCTTTAAAAATGCAGTTCTAAATTGAACAGATCTGTGAAGATCTCTGTATCTCCTGCACTGTTTTGAAAACCGAAAATCATTCAAACTAGTTTTGAGTACTGATCTCAACAGTGATATCGCACTGGTTCTGGAAAAACAGTGCCCCTTTATAAACTCCCATAGGGAAAAAACACATTTGTAACTTAAAATGTGTCAAACGTCCTAAAAATCAAATAATAATAATAATAAATAATAAAAATAATAATCATAATTGTAGTAGGTTTATTTTCACAGCATTATTTCAGTTACACCCAAAAGATGGAACTATAACTCAATTCTTGAGGTGGGAAGCAATACTTGACAGACTGTGATGTGCTTTACTCTAGCAAGTTTAAAACACAAGAACAATGTGTGAACTCTGTCTTCCCCTACAGATAACTCTAAACTCTAACTAAGCCTAAAAATGCTTGATAAACATATCTACTGCTATAGCCTGTATAGTAGTTTCTGGCAAAAAAATCTCTCAGTAGACTGAGGCAAACAATAGCCTACTGCTAATGTGTCTATTTATTTGCCTTTTTTTTTCTTGGACTTTGGACAGCCCCTCTATAATACTTAGCTCTAGGTTAAATGGAATATAACTTATTGGTCTTTAAGTACAGTTTTAATGACTTACATTAAAAGTGTTATTATGTAGATTTTTGTAAATAAGCTTGATAGTTTATTATGGTAAATGGTGAAAAACAGTAAAAAGTCAACTGATTCTTATGTTTTAAAAGACAACTACTAAAAATTTCTCTTTGCATCCCTCTCTCTCTCTCTCTCTCTCTCTCTCTCTCTCTCTCTCTCTCTCTCTCTCTCTCTCTCTCTCTCTCCCTCTCTCTCTTCCTCTCTCTCTCGGGACGTGGTTGTTTGGGTGTCCTTAAAGTCCAGCCGGTGCCTGGGAGTGCGTTTGGCCCCTGAGCTTCAGTCCCACAGTTATTCAGTCAGTCCTGCTGTGCTGTGCTGTGCTGTGCTCTCTGCTGTGGCTGTGTGCCTGACTGACTGCGTGTGACTGTGTGCGTGTCTGCGCAGTCAAGCGTCAGCGCCGCTCCTGCTCCTCCTGGGATTTCCTCTCAAACACGCACTTCTCCGGGACAAGTGTCACGTCTTCACAGGTAAGAGCAACTCGATTTTCTCTGTGTGTTTTGACAACCCCGTGTGTACCGTGTAACACCGGATCTTTATCCCAAACAGTTTAGCGCGGAGTTGTTTGAAACTGGCGAAAGGCCCGCTGACCCACATTCTTATCTAATGCTGCATGTTAGCTAGCTCCGGCTAAAGTGCGCTCACGTACGGACGCTAGTGTGGAGGATAACTTACAGACGCTGTGTCATGTTAGAAAGTTCACTGGGGGAAAATGAAGGATCATTGCTGTGCTAAGCAGACGCACACCGACAGCATGTGTCATGGATCGTACTATGTGTAATGTTTAAATGACTGGTGCTAGCTGCTGTTAGCTTTAAAGGAAGAATCTGTGCTTTTGCCGGTGTGACGCCGGCCGGCTTCTGCTCCGCACGCAGCACAGTGCAAGAGGAAGAGTCATTACAGTTTTATTACCTTTTGCTGCAGGTTATCGCGCAGTTTTAGCGTATCTCTGTGCTTATCAATTTGGGTTATCGTCAATAATGAGTAATTATCTTTAGCTGTAAATGTGGATTTGATCATGGTCGATAGAAATGCATAGTAAAAACATCACAAAATAAACAAAACACATCGGAACTTGAGCACTGCTTCACGCACACGGTATCACAGCATTCAGTGAGTGGCAAAAATGTAACATTGCTAAAAAGTAGATACAGTCTGATAACATATTTAAATAACCATAAAGGCAATATAAATTATTTATTAAAGGATGTGTCAATATAGTCTTTTTACATTACTAAATAAATAAATAAATGTGCCATTAAAGATTTTAAAGATTTTTTTTTTTTTACATTTTGTGAAGTCATTGAATCTTGCTCCGGAAGTACAGTGCCCCATTATAAGCTACTATAGGGATTTTTATAAAATTCAGATATTAAGAGTTTGAAGGCATGCGAATAGCCAGCTATGGCTAACTCAATAAACAGGTTTCAGTCTACAAAGCACATCTTTTAAAATGTAGGTTTATTCTCTTTACTCACCACATTAGCCCCGAGGATGATTTCAAACTTCTTATTAGAATTTTTTTTTTTCGATATCCCTATGGGTATATAATAGGAGCCTGCTCTTCCGTAATCAAGGAGTTTACGGTATCTGTCAAGTCATGTCGCGGGCCAATCAGCTATGTGCTAACTTATCCCAGTGCGATTGTTTTCCCTTTAAAAGCACATCTATAACCTAAAATTCGACAAAATGTTGTAATAACTGCAGCAGCTGCAGAAATGTTTTTAGGTTTTATACTCAAGACTCACCACATTACGATTAGCCCCGAGGACGTTTTCAAACTTTAATATAATTTCTTTCAAAAACTTGTTGAACCAGGAAGTGGGCAGTCACTGTTGAGCTCCATAGCAGAGGCTGCACTTTAATGGAGCCCACTTCTTGGTTCCAAAATCTCGTACCAGATGTTAAATTGCCTTAGGGGATTAGATAAAAATTATATTAGAAGTTTGGAAACAACCACGAGGCTAAGCAGCTATGTGGTGATCAGGAGCATAATACACATTTTTGTTTAGAAAACGTTTTTTCAGCTTTATAAACTAAATTAAGCCAATTTTAAGTTCTAGCTGCACTATGAATCTGAGTACACATAGCTGGCGATATGTCTTTTTAATTTTTCGAAAGCCTATGCACTTTAACATGGGGCAAAATATTCCGTAACCAGGGCGATCTTCCACTGTTGAGCTCCATTCACTATGATGCTGATGACAATGTAACTGCAGAGTTCATTATGTTGACAAAAACTATGACAACATTTTTTGTCCTGGATTTCATTGTGATCTGTACGGTGCTGGACTAGAAATATAAAATAGAGAGTATTCTTGCCTTCTAAGGA
Organism: Mugilogobius chulae; assembly: GCA_038363315.1. Lineage (NCBI taxonomy): Eukaryota > Metazoa > Chordata > Actinopteri > Gobiiformes > Gobiidae > Mugilogobius > Mugilogobius chulae. The sequence goes on from CM076412.1 coordinate 30,799,633, forward strand.
TATACAGTAATTCAAGATTGCAGCAACCATGAAAAAAAAATCAAATTGTGAAAAAAATTGAAATATTTTATGTTTCTTCAAAATATTTGGCACATTTATTTATTTAATAATTGTACAAACTGGTCACATTATGTGATTTCCAACGGCATAAAAAGAAAAAGTTGCACTTTTTATGTATAAAAGCGTGAACAAATTTATGTAAAAATCTTTTAAAAAGAGCAGTGGAACAAACACTGCTGAGTCACCGCACTAAACATATTTCCTTCTTTCTAGTGTCTAGGGTTACTTCTGAATGAAGGCAAACTGTATCTCTATTGGTGGAACATTATGAGATTTGACGACACGATCCTGAAATAAAAGCACTTAAATGGGTCAAGTTTAGTGATGCCACAGTTTGTTTATTTTGTAAGCCAACTCTGTGTATTTGGGTCAACATAAAATTATTTTAAGACTTTTGAAAGGAAATTGTATCAATGTTCCACTCATTATGTGCAAAATGATTTTTGAGTTTTAATCATGTTCAAATGGTTGATTCCATGATTTGAACCCTAATTTCTGAAATGTTGACAAATTTAGAAAAATAATGCATGTTTTTCTACATTATTTTTGTGCTCCAAACTGTGTGGTACTTGTTTGAAGATTTACTTTTTAACTTGAGCAAAATCACTTGCCTATTGATACAAATTTAACCTTTTTGACCATTTTGTCATTTATTTTTCAGTTCTAAACCAAATTCTCTTATAATCATAAAAAAGGTAAAGGTTTGAAACCAATGAAATATTGTACAGTATGTTTGTAATTAAATCTTAAAGCAACTCGAATCCAGGGAAAAATTCAAATTAATGGTATTTTAGGCCAAGCTAGATACATTTTTCGCAGTCTAGTAAAATCTAGAATTTATTACACCAATGTACGTGCCAATTGTCTAGATTTGACTTTGACCCTCTAGGAAAAACAGTTGCCCACCAACCAGGCACCATCTAGTACCTATGGAAGTTTAGCACACCTGCTGCAAACATGGTGGATCTTGTTTTTTGACATTCCAGCCCAAGCTCATTCTGTCCCTCTGAGCCTCAAAAAACATTGTTCTGAATCATCCAGACTTGTTTTGAGCATTTCTGCAGCGTTAGCATATCAGCGAGATCCGTTTGATTATTTCCCCTGTGTTCTAAATTAATGGTATGATATGATAGTTTACAATTCCCAAAACATGATACATTTAATTTTCTTTGAAACACATGCCATAGATAATGAGGTGCTTATAGTATTAATCTAAAATAAAGGCTATTAAACTTGAACTTGAATATAGCTTCCAATTTTAGTTTAGGTTTATTATGACGGAATAAGTATTAATATATTGTATGTTGTCTAAAAATGCAGGATTTGTGCGTCAAGCCTGAAGCATAGAGAAGGTTGAAAAGAATAGTAATCGAACAGAGAGATGCATTAAATAGATAGAAAATCACAATATGACAATTTCATTCAAATGCAGATTGTCACAGATGAGCTCACCATTGGATTTGTATCATGACATTGCCCAGCCTTACTTCAACATAAAACATAACTTGTTTATTTATTTTCTTCTTCTTCACTTCTTCTCCTGTGAGTTGCTTTACAGTTATTTGGCCTTGATGTGTTCTGAGCTGTTTGAAGATCGCCGGGGCGTCGTGACGTCAGGCTGTGCTTTTGCTGACGCTGATTCCTCTGTGTCTCCCGGCGTCTTGTTTTATAAAATACACTGCTTCCGTCAGTGAGGAAGGCCACTCATATCTTTACTACAGCTCTCACTATCTGACGCAGCCTTTTGACTACACACGCCTGGACTTAAACAATGTCATTCACTCCAAACAGGCTTGGCAATTCTAAGTACTGTTTTTCTTCATTCAAAATACATTTCTCTATGCACATAATGTCTAAACCCTGTGGTGTGACTGTAATATTTTGCAATGCATTTCTAGTATGAGTCATTTCGGTCAGAGACGGTTAATAAAACGTGGAGGCATAAAGATGACTCAAAATGGTTACACAAAATCTAGAATTAGCTCATCTGTCGATACACATTTAAGCTCTAGGTTAAAATGAATCACTTTATATTCTTGTTTTCTGTAAAATTCAATAGTCAACCTAATTCATGAACCTAATTCTGAAGTTGAAATGCTTTGATGGAAGTATGAGGTGAGTGAGCTTTTGTGTTGTATACTTCAGTGAAATAAACACATTTCTGATTAATGCAGCTCAAAGCACTTTTTGTCCCACCCACTCCTTCTATTGATCAGCCACAGAAAGGCTCTGGCTGGTGCAATACAGAGATACTTGTGTATTGTAAATAGGTTGCGTTCATGTATTTCTAGATCAGATGGTGGGCAAGAACCAACCAACTTTTCCCCATTAAAAGTAAAGTCACAAATTTTCAATCTATTGATTTGTGACTTGACGCATATTTTTTTAATATTATCGGCCTATTCACTTTTTTTCACCCTGCCCATTTTTCGTGGGAGCGCAACTGTTTGACTTTCTCATGTTAACTAACATGTTAGCTTGTCTACTTGGTACATGTATCTACAATATTATAAAAAACCCAGTGGCTGCTTCATTGGGTCTGAAGCAAGAAAATCCCTCTACGTGCCAGAAAGTATTTTTTGCGCAATGCAAACACTAACTGCTCGTGTTCCGCAAAAAAACATCCACAGTTTAAAGAACGATAGTATCTTGTGGCATTTCTTACCTTATTTTTGCGTCATAAACTTTTTTCTTGTTCAACAGCCGTTAATTTTGTATAAAATTGCTTTTTAAGCATTAGTTTTGGCTACCGCTGTTCGCTCTATAACTCCAGCTCTGATTGGTCAGATTGGTAAGGTCCACACTTTTAGCTCCACTCGCTTCACTCATGCGTGCGCTTGTCCTGCTCGTCACACAAAGAATCCTGCAGTAAACTTAACTGTGCATGTCCAATAGTCCTGTAGCGGCTATAGCTAAAGGCTAAAGCTAACGACCAATATGGCAGCAACGCCAGTGAGCAAGATAAACATGTTAGTTAGTTCCTATAGTTTTGGTTTGAAGTGACACTTGAGGAGCTTCAAGACGCTCAAACCTGCTTCTGTCACTGACCTTTCCACAGCTTTCTACAGGAATTCTCTCCTCTCTCCTCACTTTCCCATCTCCCCTCTCTTCTCTATCCTTTCTTCTTTCCCTCTCTCCTCTTCCCTCTCTCTTCTCTACTTTCTCCTCTCCCTCTCTCTTCTTTTCTGACTCCTCTCTTTTCTCCTCTCCCCTCTCTTCTCTCTCCTTCCTTCTCTCGCCTCTTCCCTCTCTCTTCTCTCCTTTCATCTCTCTTCCCTCCCCTCTCTTTTCTCTACTCTCTTCTCTCCCTCTCTCTTTTTCCTGACTCCTCTCTTTTCTCCTCTCCCCTTCCTTCTCTCTCCTCTCCCCTCTCTCTTCTTTCCTGACTCCTCTTTCTTCTCTCTTCTCTCCTCTCTCCCCTCTCCTTTCACCTCTCTCTTCTCTCCTCTCACGTCTGACATTGCAACTTAAGGATTGTTCGTGAGTACGTTTTTGCTTTAACCAATCACTATCCCTGAACATATCGGCCCAGGAAGTAGGGCAACTTACAAATTAAAAAAACACAAAATCATATTAAAGAGAAGAACGCACAGTCTGCTATCACAACTCGCTTCATCTCTCTTCATCTCTCTACATTGATTGGCCGATTGTACTTCTTATAGTTTTCCATAAGAAATTACTGATCAGTTTGAGCTAAAATTTGATTTGAAAAGATTTCTTTCTTTGCTCTATGTTGAAGCAGTTTCGATCTTTAGACTTTTGTCAGTTTTGACTGTTTTTTTTTGGTTGCTCGGCTACAGTTGCGGTCTCGGTCAAGCACACTTAGACGAATACAGTTGTTTTGCTTTTCTCACCAGTAAATGACCCACTTGGCTCTGGTTTGGTGCCTGGCTCTAGTCCTGCTCCTCTGGGACAGGAGAACAGCCCAGTTCTGCCAAACACCACCACCTCAGGCACTAATGCTGCCGCCGCTGCCCCGGGACATTCCTGTGTGAGGCACAAAGAAAGCGTTTGTCCTGAGGTCTGACTGGTCTGAGGGAGGACACACATCTGCTGCGAGCGTTTAGCAGCAGCATGAAGGTTCACCAGATCAAATCAAACACTCATGAGATAAGAACTAAACTTCAGTTCTGATCGTCATAAGAGGGAAAACATTATATCCAGATAATATATACAGTAAATGTAATATTTAGCAAGACAAAATATCATGATTTAGACATTATTGACCATTTTCGTCCATAGTGAAGGAAAAACCTTTAATAAGACAAAAACATACTAGATTGAAAGACTTAATTTTTCACAAAAATTGCCTGACAAAATCACAAATGCATCAGAAATGCATTTTTCTGTGATAAATTCATTTGAGCTATTGTTTGAATAAAACTGAATATAAGAAAAAAAGTCACTTTGTTGTCTTTTGATTCATTTCTATAAAATGAATTAAAAAGACATTTTGCTTCTATATTGCCATGTTTTATTCTTCTGTCTTTTGGTTACAGATCTTCCCTAGTCGAGATCATACTTGTTTAATCGTCAATCCTTTGTCAGTAAAAAACACGTGTTATTATGAAGCAGATTGCAGGGCTAATACTTAGACTTATGCACAACAGATTGGAGAAATGTGTTAGCTAATGCTAAATTTGCAATAAATTTGCAAGAATTAGCCTTTGAAAATGGAAAATTCTAGTGCTAATACGCTGTTGAGCCCAGAGCCCAGTGAACTACATATTGTACATATTTAATATTAATAATTTAAAATAAGAATACTGGAATGGTATATTTTGTCATTAGGCCTGATTAGTTATTGATATATTACCGTATTGCCTGGGACCTTTGACTGGAGAGAATGAACAGGTTTGAGCTCAGTAGGTTCCTTTATCCAAACCGTAAAGACGTTTGGTGTTAGATGATTTGTAACGCCATAAAGCCTCCACAAAGCTCTCACCAAATCCTTCAAACCTAATTGTGCTCTTTCTAATTGTGTTTTCCAACTTCCTCTGCAGCTCTTATCCAAACACATACGTGTCAAGCTGGTACAGACAGAAATAATACAATTACACATGGAGGCAGTGTAGCTCGTTTGGTGCGTTTGGCTAATATATTCTTCATGTGATGTGTTTTGTGCTGCTGTGACCTCCTTGGCTCAGACTGCTGCATCACATTATCCTAGATCTTTCCTGCACATCACGCGTACAGACGTTTGGAGCTCAAAGTGTCTTCAGCATTTGTGAAGCTATGAACCCAATGATATGATAAAAAGACAGAAGGTGCATCATTCAGCAGGTGTTATGTAAAGAATCTTTTTTGTCACATGTTGAGTATGCTTTCAAATTCACCTCTGGGATGATGGATTTTTACTTTAAAGTAGTAACAGCAGCACTCTATGTGGTAATATCGAAAAATAGTATTGAATCGTTGGATTTTGGTGCATCAATTCAGTTTTGGTGTTGAGGTTAGAAAAGGCTTGACTTCACTATCATTTATCAGTCAGAGTAAGTAAACAGCAGCTTCTTCGTGAGGAGAGTTTTGTCATTCTGTTGCTTTTTGCTTCCCAAAAATAATAAACGGAAAATATAAACTTTTTTAGACATTTTCTTAAACTCCAGACTTAATTCTGTAATTTTACTTAGCAAATTCACAGAATATTTTTTGACGCTTTACAAAATCGAATCTTGACCCATGTATCGAGACAAGATTCAAATTGTGACCAAACAGAATCGTCCCATCACTAGATAGTACTAAACCCAACCAATTTATTGATTTACAGATTAAATGGTCTAAATCAGGGATCCCCAACCACCGGTCCGGGGCCCAAAACCGGTCCGCGAGCCATCTGCTACTGGGCCCAGAAGATCTTTTAAGATGTAATTTATTTTTTATTTTATAGTTTATCACTTCTTCCTTGTGCTTTACTATGAACATACTGTTTCATTTAACCAAATAAACTGCAAATTAAAACAATAAGAGCTAAAATATGCACAATAATAACTTTTATGCATTTTGCGATGTTTTTCTTGGCGCTACCCAACCTCAACCGGTCCCTGGAGAAGAAAATTGTGACTCTATCGGTCCTTGCAAGAAAAAAGTTGGGGACCACTGGTCTAAATTTTGAATTTCTGTAAGATGTTTGTTTAGACTGTGGCTTCATTCAGCCACAAACTTGTTTCATTAACTTTAAGAGAAACTAAATGCACAATCTACTTTTTTTTTTTTTTAATGTCAAGCTTTGTATATGGTTTCAAAAATGAATTGTCTACGGTTTCCAGGCATTTTGCCACGATGGGAAAACGTTGTCAGTGCATTTTCAGTTAATGCTGACGTCCATATTTGGGGCTGTCAATCAATGTCTGTTCACACCCACCTGGGCGTCTCTTAAAAGGCCTCCGGACATCTCCCACTTAAGTGAGCCGTTTAGGTGCAGTTGTGGGCGGAGTTAGTTCCTGACTGTGTGTTTAGCCTTACTTTTAACAGTGTCAAAGCCCATCCCTTTGAATCCAGTCTCTGAATATCATTCATACTATTCTTTGTTGCATTGCAAAAGTCGGAAGCTTGAACTGCTGTTGCTACATTTTGATGACAAACACTTGTTTTTCGAGATCAACACAACTTCCTCTAATGTTTTACCTAGTTTTCACTTGAATAGGGTCACATTTTTTCTACTAAATTTGGCTGCTGCACTCACATTTTAACCTTACTAGCTGCACTTAGCTTAAATTTCATTACTTGTAAGGCCTCCAATTGAAAGCTTTCTCTATCCACTTCTCACAGCGGATGTAAGACATTTCCAACAGGAATCCTGAGCTGCGTATGTGGCCAGTGTTTGACAATGAAGTCACAATCAGCTGAGGAAGGGTTCTGGAGTCTATTTGGGCTGGACACTGTGTCCCGTTGCGTTGGCGTCTGTGTGGAGCATGTGGACCGAGACTCCGCAGTGACTCATGTCGTCAGATCTGGCCTACATCTGAGCTCACCCACCACCTCCACAAGCTCAGTGTGCTGCTGGGGAGTAACAAATGTGCACTTGTAGTCACAGTGGAATGAACACAGGCTTTTTAAATGACTGTCTTTGTCGAGAACCATCAAATATGTCTAAAATATTTCTATTATAGTTGTATCTGCAGTTTAAGCTGATGAAGGTGTGTCCAACGTCATTTGAATTCATTTGTTTCGAAGCTTCTTTAATGGCTCCATCTGTTTGTTTATGAAAATGTTATTGTTACAAAACTCTACAGAGAATATGTGCTTTTCTTCTCACATACCTGCTGAATATGATGGATCTGTTTGTGTTCTCAGGGTGGGTCATTCAAGATGACAGCTGAAACTATAAGCAAGTGAATTATGGGCCTTTAGAATGTTGTGATGTCACGTGAACACAGCAACAGGCTTTTGGACTATTAGGAAATTTTATTATAAACGTCTCAAAAATTGCCGAACAGGAAAAAATGTTTAGCAACATCTCAATATAACATGTTCAATCTAAAAGTGTAGTTTACATGGCGATGTTATGATGTCACAGTGGCTTGTCTTTTGCATGAATGTGGACATTGTTTTAATGAGCTTCCGTGTCCTAAACAAATACTGTAGCAGAGTTATGGACTATTTAGGCTTTTAAAAAACATTGCTTGTGTATTTGAACAGGAAGAATGTGTGTGTTGTAGCTGATTTTAATATATGACACGATAACATGGCCATATTTATCCCTCAATGGGAAAATTGCAGTGTTGTAGCCAGGGATGTCACGATAACAAATTTTAGTATTGTGATTATTGTGATACAAAATATCACGATTTAGAAATTATTCACGATTACTATCGCCACTAACAAACAACATTATTCTCAGTGTCTAACATAGGTTAGGGTTAGGTTAAATTAAACTTTCTGAATGAGGTAATCTTAATGTGACAAAACATTCTGCTGCATTTTTTTTTTTTTTTTAATTAATATTTGCCTCTAAAATAGTTTTTTCTATCTTTTAAAGTCAGACGTTTGCTTCTAAGATGGACACATTTAGAGATAGGTTCATGTATTTAACTTTGTAAGTGTTTTTTTCAATTGGTGAACCTCGACTGACTGAAGGGGAGCGTGGGTCAACACCAGAAATATCTGGTGTTATTTGACCACCAGATATTTCCAAAATTTATCCATAACAAGGTTCACAAAATCACAAATTTATTTACTATAGCAAGAAAATGTGTTTATCTTGAATAAAACACATCTGCAGCAATAGTATATCGTCTTTTTCTCTAAGTTCAAAATTGTATCCATAGGTTCAGAAGAGTTATCTAAAACGAATCATTTTGTTTCTAAAATTATTGCGATTACTATTCTTTTGTTTTACAATTATATTGTTCTTGGAATAATAACCATGATTATCGATTAACCCAATAATCTTGACATTGCTAGTTGTAGCGCAAAGTTGAAGAACAGCAAGGGAAAAGAAACATGCAATCAAATAAGATCATTTTAAAACAGCTAAAATATATTGTTAAAATTAGAATAAAGAGCCAGTGATGATAAATATGAGGTAAAATAACTTCAGGAGGTATATATGTTTATGTGCAGAGCAGCTTGTGAAAAGGAATGAATAAGTAATATTAGGTAAAGTGACATCAGTGAGTAGTACTACAGATGATTCACATGGTATTGCACAAGTTTGCTGGTGATGACACCGTGTTCACTGTACAGTCTGACTGCAGCAGGAAGAAAGGACCTGTCAAACCTTTCCTATGTTAGTAAGGCATTTCACAGTGATACACATGTATACAGCCAATACAACACAACGCTGTTTACTGGTCAGGTGTGTGCACTGCAGCGAAATATTTTATTGACACATTAATTTGTCAAACGCAGATCAATTTGGCAAACATGTTGTTATATAGGACAGGTAAAAAGATCCACATGTAGAGCTGGATGTATTTTATTTGTGGTATTTTTTGAAGATATGAAAAATGATATTGTATATGAGGCAGTGTGACAGGCCCCAAATTTCTAAGAAGATATATGGCCCCTGATGATTTCAAATTATATTGATACCTCTTATGTGAGGTTACTATTACCGTAATTCTGGTTATAGTACTTTTAATAGCGACATTGCTGCAATGCAGCAAAATGATGATTCTCATAGACTTTTTACAATGGAATATATGTATTTACATTTTTCTACTTAAATCTAGTGGGTCGGCTTATTTCAGGGCGTTAGGGCAAGTATTTGTAAATCATGGACATTAGACAGAGACACTAGTTTTGAGAAAGGGAGACTTTTTGGTCGACTAATTGATTGTCTTAAATTGACTGAAAATGTCAACTACAGCCTAATTTTTCGGATCATAAAACTATTATATTTAAATATGTGTTTGAACATTTTCCGGTTGGTTTGAAATAATATCGACTGAATTAGGATTATTTTGCTAATTGATCAAACACTGGGAAAAAAAAAGTCTCAATTAGATCATGAGTTTGTAAGTGATTGAATTAAAAAAATATATTTATATTTGAGCTTGTTTTATTGCTTTAAAATAAGATTTGCCAGGAACAATCAGGGCTGGGCAATATGTGTATCTAGATATATTTTGTTCATATCTTGATGTATACAATATATATTTGATATCTTTGAAAAGACATTTTTTAAGTGAAAGTTTTTTGTAAGAATTTAGTCTGCTAATTAGAAAGTAGAAATGTACATCATTGAATACTTTATAGTCGTACCTTTTGGTTTTCTCATTTGAATTTAGCAAAAAAATTAAGAAAAAATAACCACTCCACTTGAAATAAAAGAATCACATAAATCACATTTTTTTTCATAATCACTCGACTTCAGCCACATTTACTCAAATAAGATCAGATTTTTGTTTATTAGTAACACAGTCTGTGTTTTTCTATTTAAAACAGTACATTTACACATCTTTTATGTCATTGCTGTTGGAGTTATACAACTTCTTTTTTCAGTTCATGCATGTTTGGGAACCTATTATAGACCAGTCAACAATTAAAGGTGGCGTAGCTGATTCCACCTTGCAAACACAATTTAGGTTTTAAATCTGACAACTTCCTCTCATAAATCCTAATATTAACACATGGTTAATATCAACATGTATTCATTTTTGCTGCATTTATGGCTTATAAACTTCTTTTTACAAACAACAAAGTGAAACTGGAGTGACCGCCCCAGCTCAGCCAATCAGAGCGCAGCATTCAGTTTTGATTAGAACTAAAATTCTTTATTATTCAGTTCAGACAGCACTCAGAGGTCTCATTTTTTTCACAAAGTGTTGTATTTACTATAAACTTTTTAGTGGAAAGCACAAAGTTTACTAATTTACAACTAAAAAAGTTAGCTACCCCACCTTTAAGCCCAAGTCTGAATATCATATTATCACCCAGCCCTTCACACACTTTAATTTTACTTGTGGGTATAACAAGTCGCATAAAGTCTCATGTCACAAGATCCAAGTCACAACTTAGTAACTACGTCCAAGTCAGCAGGTCCTCAGGGTAAATCAAGTCATAGCTTTTTGCCAAGTAAGTCATTCGCATCAAGAGCTGTCTAAATACCACGAGAAAAGAGCCCATCCCACATTTTAGGAACCATTGCGCACGAGGTATTTTTCCCCTTCACACACCCTCTCACTCTCACACACACACACACACGCGGGGGAGAGCCGCCGCTGTTGGCATGAGCAGGGAGGAGTCGCCTGGTGAGCTGTGATTAAGTTAGAATGGAGAAACAGAGGAAAGTAGGTCATTGGGCCAGCGGGTCAGAGAGGCACAGTGACATCACACTTACACAAGCTCCACTCTGCGGCGTTACACAACCTGCTTCCGTCGTGCGTGGATATTTTCAATGGATTAACCGCTTTTTGTTCTAGTGCGTGCCGACTACTACCGCGCGGACAATATTTGAGCGTCGTCGTTAAGTTAAAATCAGCAGAAGTAAATAAAAGGAGAAAGCGGAGAGATGGAGGACTGTAATTCTAAACTAGGTCTTGTCGTGGCAGAAGGCAAATAAGACCAAAAGGGAAGCCAAGTCAGATCGAAAACATGATAAAATGATGTCCAAGCACGAAATCAAGGCACTGATCAATGTTTTACTTTTGAACATGACCTTTAATCAGAAGTGACCAGTAACTATCTATACTTACTTAAACAAAACAGTGAAAGCAAATGTTTTTAAGATTTTACGAATCATGTGACCTGTTTTGACTCATTTTGGCAAGTAGTGTAGTGTTTGAGACTGGTTTTGGTGTTAAGATCAGTCTCTAGACCTCGTTTTTTTTTGGTCTTGGTCTTGTCTCGGAGTTGAGCGCATTTAAACTTGTCTGTGTGTCAGGGTCTGACAGAGACCAGATTTAATTACCATCATGTTTTGCTAAACTTGCACCGGTAGTTCACAGCCCCACAGGCACAGTTTGTAATAAGGACTGCACAATAAGATAATGCAGACGCTGATGAAGGAAGAAAAGTACATAGATGGTCTGGTTTTTATTTTTAGTCAATATGAGATCTGTTATTTAACCTACTGTGGCAAACCAACATTTGCTGATAACAGTATTTGGAATTAGGGATGCGTCGATCAAGCTTTTTCACTTCTGATGTAGATTTGGATACTGTGTCTTTTAAGTGTCTGCAGATTTACCAAAAGTGTAGGGACTGAAAATACCTTTTTTCATTTAGTATGGGATGTAATTTATTGTACAAATAACAACTTAACAACTTTATGTGAATACAATTTTAAACATGAGGTGCTCTTAACTCTACATTTTAATCATACATTAGTATTACGATACATGTGCTACAATGTAAATATCATCTTGTCTGTTTGGACTGACAGATTGCACAATTGTTCAGATTACTATGTTTATTTTTATTGTCCAATTTTAATTGGCCGTTTTACTTAGCATACCTTTTTTTTGCACGCTCTATGCTTTGTATTATATATTTCAAATATTTTTTTATTTTTTCATAGTTGAGTGTCATCCAAATGACCCTGTATATAGAAGTTGTTTATTTTCAAATTGTCACACTTTAGCGTTAGCATTGGCAGACAAACACATCTTTTTTATAAACACACTTTGGTTCTTTGGTGAAATATTCTCCTCTTTTTTGAATTATTTAGCATGTTTTCAGAGAAAACCACCAACACCTCACTGCTCACTGCCCGATCTTAAAGTATTTTTTCTGTTTAGACTGAGGCAGTGAAACCCCATAGAAATGAACTAAACAGGAAATGAAGATGCCAGCAGGAAGTTAGCGTTTTTGAAATAAAATTCTGTGCACAGAGCAATTAAAAGCACAACCAAATCGGCTGAACCGATAACATGAGACCGAAACTCAATCCAGCAAAGTTAGAGGGATCGATGCTGATATTTGATCCCAGTATCAGATCGGTGAATCATTATTTGAAATTACATACTGTAATAAGGCAAACTCACAAATTTAGTTTTCATTTTAATAAAAAACTTTTGCCACTTAGACAAACTGTATAAACTCTTGTGCGGCCTTGTTTAAAAGTTAGTCTGTGGACATCAGCTGAGTGTGCGGACAGACTTTAGTGGTAAATGAAGTTGTGTGTGTCAAACAGGTCACATGCTGTTAAATCTAAATCGAGCTCAGAGTTAGTTTAGCGTAATTACATCCTGTCCCACCTCTTTCACTTGTCAAAAATAAACTCCGGAGGCTTCGGTTTCATTTACAAATGTGTGTTTAATGCTCCTGGCATTGTGACACAGATCTACTGTTGACATTTCTGCACTAAGCTATTTTTGTCTATGAACTCTTTGACTCTCAAAAGATATTTATAGATACATATTGTCTTTTAAAATGTGACACACTGCAAAAATATGTATGACTTGAATTTGAAGAATTTTGGAGTTGTTAGCAACATGTAACTGCTTATGTGACATGTAGAGCATTTCACTGGTTTCAATGCCTGGTTAGAAGATTTTTAAAATTTAAAAAAAGTCAATGGGGAATGGATTGTAAAATGTTCTTGTATGTGCTATCCCCGATGTTTGCTTCATTAAAAATGTAAACAAGCAGACGAAAATCATTTTAAACTTCCTACATCAGTCTACATCCTTGCTCACTTACCCAGTGCATTCTGAGCCTCCACATTGTTCATGTGTTTTAAGCCTTTTTCACAGTTGTTTGGAGCGAGACATGCCGATATGCTAGCACGAGTTAGCCACAATGCTAGCAACAACAACTGAACTTTGTGGATTTTGTTGAAAAAACAGAACATTTTTAGACGTAGACAATTATCGCCTGAATAGATACATTAACAAGATATCTGAGCTGAAGGAAATGTTTTATTGTAAAACATTCTGAAATTTAGGTATTTATTTACCGTAATTTCTGGATTATAAGCCGCTACTTTTTTTCTGAGCTTTGAACTATGCGGCTTATAAACAAAGCAGCAAAATTGTAGATTCTCATAGACTTACTATTAACAAGAGTGGCCTATGTATGTACTTTATCATTTTTCTTACTTAAATCTAGTGGGTGCGGCTTATATTCAGGTGCGCTCAATAGGGCAAAAATTACAGTATTTAATTTTTTTTTTGCCACTTTTTTTGACTAACATAACTGTATATCTCCTCCATTATGTTTTTTTTATTACTCTAAAATACTTACTGGATTTATACACTCTAGCCATTTTGCACATCTTTCTACTGCACAGAATAATAAACATGTACGTATATGCAAGGGTGGCTTTGAGCATAGGCGAACCAGGCAGTTGCAGCCATTTAAAAGAAGAAAAAAGTTCTACCAACCATAAGCTTATCAGCCAGTTTTATTTTGAGTCAACTGCAGATTTAATCACACAAACTACGACAGCGGTAGTAAACATGAGGCTTTTTGTTCTTTAGTATTTTTGTTCACAAACACTACAATTTGAGTCTCGGTGAGGATATTACTGACTTTATCAGGGCTTTTCAGTTGTACTGTTTTGAACAGCAAGTCGATAAACCTGTTTCTATTTATAAGCCATTTTCAGATCATTTTTGTGTTTTGCAGTGAACAAAATGTGAATTATTGATCTACATTTGCCATATTTCTTCCCAAATATAAGAAAATACAATAGGTCTTTAAGAAGTTATAAAAATGTGTTTGTTGGTCTAAAATCCATCAGAAAAAATTCCTTCAAAAAAAAAAAAAAAAATAAATAAATAAATCAAAAAATGCCTTGCCTTCGACACTATTAGAATAGGCCTATAATTATATTCATTGTTGACTTATCTGTGTTCACTTTATTTTCTACTTTTAGAGCAGTCTTTCAATTCTTCAAGTTTGCATGGACATCACCTGATTTCCTTTTATTTGTTTATTCTTTTCATATAAGCCACAAACTCTTCTGTGAGCAAATAACAGTTTGAATAATTGTGATTCAACAGTAGGTCAGATAAATGCATTTCATTCTTTTCATAATCAGATTGAGCTCTGAACCAGATCTTGAACTCCTGCTGTGTAGAAAATATGTTGTTATGCTCTCTAATTACTGACTGAAGTTAATTGCTTGCCACTGTTACACTCCTGACCCAAATTCAGACCTCTACGAGCGTTTGGAATTAGTCATGGCTATAAATGATCAAGTTAGTGTGAATATTCATGGAGATATGTTGAAGAATAGAAACTCAGAGCAGCCTGCGTAAATGCGTCAGTGACCAAGAGAGACCACAGTGTGTCCGGGGTTAAAACACCATCTGCAGCACAATCTGAAATGTCCAAGATAACTCCCATCATGCACCACCTCTTCTCTCCCCTTTGTTAACTAAATATAACCAGATATCTGTTCTGACCAATCACACTGCCCTTAGTTGTCTTGTCACAATGCTAAAGTTTTGATTTGACACCAAAGAAAAACCTTGATTCTCAAAACCAATAGGTTGGTTTCACATTCTAGAATATGACATGTAATGACAGATGAAGGGCAGGAAGCTGTTAATCCTTTTAAAATTTTGTACATTGCTAAAAAACAGCTAAGAAATATATTTCACTAATTCAAACCCGGGTGATTCTGAGGTGATAGACCCACTAACCTTTTGTATTAAACATAAACAGCATTTAAAATCTTATTTTAGCTCCTCTTCACCTGAATAAAATAGCATTGGCTTGTAGAATGCTGTGATGACACATGAACATATTGACTGTGAAGCCAGGTTAGTACACATATTTTCTCCTGGAGCCTGGTGAAGAGGAGGAAATGAAGAGCCTCAGGTGGCTTTTGTGAGAGAGCTGCAGCTGTCTGGGAGAAAAAGAGGAAAAAAGCTTTTGTTAGGTTGTGTTATGTACTAGAACATGATGATGTCAAAGGGACAGGTGCTGGGCCAGAGACATTTTCTCCTATTATAAGGTTGTATTTTGACAACTTCTGTTTGTGACTAGATCCCTTTACTTTTTATTACAAAAGACATTTAAACAATATTCATTTTGGCTGCCTTCCATCTGTAATAAATGGTCTAAACATGTTGTGATAACACCTGTTATATGGCCAGTAGTAAATAATAGTGAACCTTGACTACAGGAGTGAATAATTCACCCGTGTGACCTACTTTCAGGTGTAGGTGTGGCCACACATCTGTGCAGAGTTTCAATAAAGTAAATTAAAGTTGTGAACTTGTGTCAATAAAATCATGTCAGTACTAAGTTTTTGTCCTTCATTGTGCCCCGACTCAGAACAGAAACACATGTTTCATACTGAACAAAAATATCAACACAACATGTGCAGCACTGCAACACTTCTATGTACTAACAACTACACTGAAAAGTCTATGAAGACTACGTATGGCAGAGAAATGAGCATTATATGCACAACTGCTCTAGTGGGCATTATGTACTCCCGCAAATGTGTATACTTGACATTTCAGAGTGTCCTTTTATTGTGGCCAGCCTAGACACCCCTGTGTATTATTTATGCTTATGCCACACTTGCCACGTGTGAGGGAGACATATTTATAAACAACATTGTACAGAAATGTTTTTTTTTGTGTACGTATGTAAATTGTAATATTATCATCACAAATTGTATCTTTTATATTGTTTGTTGTAAATACAAATTGAGTGCGTATACATTATATTTCTGTAAATATTGCCCCACAACACAGCACCATGTTGTGATCCTGTTGTGTGTGAACACAGGATGTGTCACAATGTAGGAGGTGAACAACTGCTGCTGACACGTTTTCACTTCATTTTGTTGGTATCTCATGACTTTCTGTGTGTGTTTTAGTTGTTGCTGCCGTGTACCTGATCTGCAAACAAAATTGGAAAGAAAATCGCTGTTTCTTCAGGGAGCATTTGGACAAGCCTTTAGCCTCTGTTCAGAAATATATTTGGTGAGTCAGTTCCAAGACGACACTCTCCTTTCACTGGACTGACTGCAGATAGTCAGTAAGGTAAGATCATTTGAACATTTGATCATTTGTGTCTTGTGACTTGTCACTGTAGGTAATCTGTTTTGTTAGGTGTCACAAATGTCTACCTCAAGATTAAAAAACCTTTCTCCAACACTACAACGGTGAACAGGTTACAAAATGACCTCCAGCATTGACCAGTAAGTACTGCATCAGTTTTATGGTATGGTATGGCATGATATGCATTTATTACAGTAATAATACAGATTAAATATATACAGTAAAAGGATCACTGTATAAAATATGAAAAAGCTTTTAAGCATCACATTTTTGAAAATACTATTCAAAATCAACATCATAACATAAGCATATACAATCTAACTTTCTCTCACACTCACACATCTACAGCTCATTTAAAGAAACGCTCATCTCTACTGTGAGCAAACTTAGATATCAACCACTTCTTTGTCAGACGTGCAAACATTTGAAAGTTTGTGCAATTGAGAATCTCTATTGGCAACTGATTCTAAAATAAAAAGCAGATTTAAACTCACTTCCTCATGTACTCGAATATTTTCTGAGGTCAATGAACCTGTCTTTCAGAGGAGGAGCAGCACCATGTACAGTATAATACTGAATAATTGACAGATGGTACATCTTATAACATTTTCAAATTTTAGAGACACAAGACACTTCATGGACCTCCAAACAATAGTTAAAGGTTGTAAAAGGTGCTTATTAGTAAAGGAACCATAAATATACAATCATACATAAAAAAGAGGGACAGGCAGAGTTCAAATGAGTTCTACCAGTAGGGCTTCACAATCTAACTTTGTGTGTGAAGTGGGCAGTAACGTAAATATACCACAAGATGGTGGTGTAGCATGCCAAAAATATAAAATCATACAAAACACTCCTAAAGCACTACAAAAATACAGTGCAATCGATGTCTTCATTTCATCCAGGGTGTTTTCTGTCGTTGCAGTTTTTTAAATCTATTACCTTTGTGTATTGCCCCTGGTATAAGGTCTATTATAAATTATGTTTGAGCAGAATCGGACCGTAATAATACTGTGGAGGTTTCTAATCATGAATCCTCACTGCATGTTTATACAATGCTTCAACAGGGTTTAAGTCATACAGTCAAGTCATACAGCACAGAAATGATTCGATACATGTATGAAGCCTCTGTGGTCAGACATCCTCATATGTGTCCAAAATTTGCAAGGTTAAATATAGCTTTTTATAAGTTTTTTGAGTATAAAGTGACCCCTAAATCTGTAAAACAATAATATTTTTAATTTTGTCATCATTTATAAAAAATATTTCGACAATTTGTTAAAACCTCTTTGTGAAATCCATGGCAACAGTCTTCTCTACGTTAACACAAGACAAGATCACTGAACTGAAATTGCAACCTTACTTTTTTCTGTTGTGAAGAATATTATAAACTCAAGATTGTGCTCGAGGTCAACACAGCTTCTTTGTACATCACGGTAATAATGAAGAAGTGCTTCAATACCATTTGAAATTCAATTTTTTTTTTGTTTTGTTTTGACCAAAGTCAATAGATACATTCCCCCATTACATGTTTTAGCATTTTTCTTGACTTTAAATAGTCCTTTGCACCGACTCACTGGTTGCTTTCAACATTCAACACTTCACAGATATTCATGAAGTGCACAGCATCTAGTTATTGAAACTTAGCCATTTGCAGTTGCTCCTAAAGTCCAAAAGAAATAATGTTGGACTTAACTTTTTTTGTTCTACAGGGATGACAGTATCTTTGGGTTAATGGAAGAAGATGAGAAGGACAAAAAACGGTAGAATTTCTGTTCTTAGTAGTATATTTTGTAATATCCTTGTGGGTTGCTAAAAGATTTCCATGGAATGACAGATTTAAGATTCATGTTAACAATGTTGAATGGTCTTATCTTTAAGGTGCACTGTGTAACTTTTTGACAAAAATAGACTTAAATAGAAGCACGTTTCTGTTGTTTAGATTTCTTTGTTGCACTAAATGAATCATAAACACCTGTGTCTTTACTTTGAGCAGACTTGCATGGCCACAAACTATTATTTGGCCTAAAAGAGGGTCTCCTTTATCACGTTATGCCATGAGTCATACTTTAACTCCATTCAGAATGTCCCAAAGTCTGATTTTAACTTTCTATTTTTACTCAATTTTGTAGTTGGCTTTTAACCCCCAGAAAGTTACACAGTGCCCTTTAAAGTGTAGCTAACCCCCCATTTTTTCCCCACATACACATTTCAAACAACATTTTCTGCAAGCAAGCTTAACGAAAAAGTATTAATGTAAAATTCTCATTGCTGTGTTTGCCTTACCAGTATGTCAAGGAATAAATCGGAAAGAAACGCCGAGATCAGTTCAATGTCCTCATAAGGAGCTGGGCACCATGCTGCCGGGGAACACCCGAAAGATGGACAAGTCCACCATTTTACAGAAAGCATCGACTATCTTCACAAACACAAAGGTATGGGTAAAGCTTGTCATAAATATAACATTGTATTGGAATGATCTCAGTGTTGTCTGTGTTCTTTCTCAGAGATCGCAGCACAGTCTGAGTCTACAGAGATCAGACAGGACTGGAAGCCTCCGTTTCTTAGTAATGAAGAGTTCACTCAGCTGATGTTGGAGGTACGGCAGTAACTCAAATAAAGTGTTTGAAATAATAGGTTTAACAGTGTTTTTCAGAAATGAAACTAATGATTTTTGTTCAGGCGTTAGATGGCTTTTTCCTGGCGATCATGACAGATGGGAATATCATCTATGTGTCAGAAAGTGTGACGTCTTTACTGGAGCACTTACCTGTAAGTTAGTTTTTCTGTCGTCATTAAAACTTACAGTATGTGCTCACCATCTTCGAAACAATGAACTAAATCAACTAACCCTTTCACCGTTGTTTCAGTCTGATCTTGTGGACCAGAACCTGTTGAACTTCTTGCCCGCTGGCGAGTATTCAGAAGTGTACAAGGCTCTGTCATCTCACATCATGGAGGGAGAGACGCTGCTGACTCCAGAGTATATGAAATGTAGGCTTTGATTTACTCTGTGTGTGTTTGAACACAACTTTATACTAACACAACTTAATACTAACATTGAACACAACTTTACACTAACATTGAACACAACTTTATACTAGTATTAAACACAACTTTGTACTAACATTTTAGCAACTGATCTACTTTTTTGTTCTACAGCAAAAAATCAGTTAGAGTTTTGTTGTCACATGCTCAGAGGGACAATCGACCCCAAAGAGCCCCCTGTGTATGAATATGTCAAGTTTATTGGAAACTTTAAGTCCTTAAATAATGGTGAGTATCATATTCAAGGCATCATGCTCATTTCTTTTATTTCTTAAGTAATTGTTCTTTTCCCTTAGTGCCTAACTGTAACCGCAACAGTTTTGATGGGGTGATCCAGCGATCGCTTCAGTCTGCCTTTGAAGACAGGGTCTGTTTTGTTGCCACCGTGAGGTTGGCCAAGCCACAGTTTATTAAGGTATTTCATCTAATTATTATTCAGAGTAATCCATTTAGGTTATAAATGTGATATTAATAATGTCAACTACAGGAAATGTGCACTGTAGAAGAGCCCAATGAAGAGTTTACCTCCAGACACAGTTTGGAGTGGAAGTTTCTGTTTTTGGACCACAGGTTTGTCAGATTGTAGTGCTTATTGAAGTGTCCAGTGTGTGTTACTAATGTTTCTCTATGCTTGTTCAGAGCTCCCCCGATCATTGGGTATCTGCCTTTCGAGGTGCTGGGCACGTCAGGGTACGACTACTATCATGTGGACGACCTGGAGGCGTTGGCCAAGTGCCATGAACACTGTGAGTTCAACAGTTTAGTCATAGATGTGTAGTATTAACTCACGCTGGGTCTTGTTGATGTTTGTGTGACAGTGATGCAGTATGGGAAGGGAAAGTCCTGTTACTACAGGTTTCTGACCAAAGGGCAGCAATGGATTTGGCTCCAGACGCACTATTATATCACATACCATCAGTGGAACTCTAGACCAGAGTTTATTGTCTGCACACACACAGTCGTGAGGTACAGCTCAGATGGACAAACATCATATTCAGGTTTTATATTTCAAGCCAATGTAATTTTTGATAATGGTGTTTACAGTTACTCTGAAGTGCGAGCAGAGCAGCGCCGGGAGCTGGGAATCGAAGAATCTCCACCTGAGATCACTGCAGACAAGGTAATAACATGATATTGTATACTGTATACTCTAACCAAAACATTACAACCATTATATCTTAAAAGAGAAAATAACTAAAAGTGATACAGCTAAATATTTGTGGTTGGTCAAATAGTTTCAAATGATATGCAGTATTACCTCTTATTACCTCACAAGGATTGATGTGATCTTGTTTGTTGTATAATCTGTGTTATTTCCTGCAGTCCCAGGACTCCGGCTCAGAGTCTCAGATCAACACCACGAGTCTCAAAGAGGTCCTAGAGCGGTTCGACCACAGCAGGACACCCTCAGTCTCGTCCCGTAGCTCCAGGAAGTCCTCACACACGGCTCTGTCGACCCTACCTGTGAGTACAGTCACTCTGCTAGAGAGAGTTTATTCTATCATCTATAGCCGTTATGGTCTTAACAAGCGCAAAATCTAATGTAATTGGCTCTGTGCACAGAACGTCAGCTGGCTTGTTTATGCTCACAGTAGCTAATTTCTGTACTTATGAGCATTTCCTGTTAGCATTTAGACACAAACACATATTTTATAAATCCACCAATGTTAATTGGTAAAATATTCTCTTGATTTGTAAAGTCTTTAACATGTTTTCAAAGACATCACTACAACTCACTGTTCACTGCTTGATCTTCCAATTATTTAATCATTTTAGACCTCCATAGAAATGAACTGAACAGCATGCTCATAAATACAGAGGCTGGGTATTTTGAATAAAAACAACCCAACTGACATTCTGTGAACATTTTATTTATCGAGGTAAAAAGGAGGGACAACTACTGTCAATTGGATAATTAATTAGTTAGGCGATTATTCTTTCAAATAATTGTTAGAATGCAAAAACTACTTTAAAATTCCTTTAGCCTACTCGATTTTTGCTTCTTTACTCACTCACCTAATGCATTCTGAGCCTCCAAACTGTTCAGCTTGATGTGTTTTAAAGACAAATATGATGCAATTTTTGTGTTATTTTCTTTCTTGAAACTTGCTCCTGAGCAAACTCACTTTATAATCTCATGCAACCAATAACCAATAAAAAGAGCACACGTGACAGTCATGTGTTTCCCACATCAGGAGTTGAGTTAGAGCTCTATCTATTGACTGAAAAGAACATTTCTCAGGATAAACAATCAAATTAATCTGATGTGCTAATGTTGGAGAAATGCTCAAAACTAATCTGGATGATTTATGGACTAAAACTAGTGCAGAAGATCTGAGATCTACCTGTCACAGATCAGGAACATTCAGAATATAAAACTTCAGCAGTGTTTTTGATCAGGAAGCAATTTTAGAATAGGAACAAAACTTCAAAAAACTTGATTTTGCATATGTTCCCTTTAAGTTTTTTTCACAGCTGTTAGGAGCGAGACGTGCGGTATCCTAACAGCAGTTAGCCCCAATTCTAACAACAACAGACAAGCTTAGTGGAGTTTGGTGAACAACGAGACAGGACATTGCGGACTAAATTCTGCCTGAATATATACATTAACAAACTATCTGTGCTGGCGGGAAATTAATATTAAAGGTGAGGTAGCTGATTTTCACACTGCAAACACAATTTAGGTTTTAAATCTGACGACTTCCTCTCATACATTTTTTCGACGCATAGTTAATACAAAATGTATTCATTTTAAACTTCTTTTTAAAAACAACAAGTGAAACTGGAGCAGACCACCTAAGCACAGCCAATCAGAGCACAGCATTTGGCTTCTATTAAGAACTAGTGCTGCATTTATCATATACTTTTTTAAAAAGTTAGTTACCCCAACTTTAAGGTTTCTTATTGTAAAAATCGGGTACAGTCCCTTAAATGCAACGTTTCTGCCAAGTTTGAGCTAATGTTACATTGCTTGAGAATGTTCAGGATCTATTCATTATTTCTTCACTGTAATTTCCTTAGCAACCAGTAAAAGGGCTCTAATTTAATTCCTGATGTGGGAAAAACACAACTTGCTTTTTTATTGGTTCAGGTGCATGAAATTCATTGACATTATTCAGGTCTACTTTTGACCCTTTACCTCACCTGCTCTCTCTCTCTCTCTCTCTCTCTCTGGCCTGGATACAGCCTCTCAGATGAAGGCGCAGGGCGAGCGTGGTACACCGGGTCGTCAGTCTGTCTCTGCTGTGGAAATGACATCACAGCGCAGATCTTCTATCAGCAGCCAGGTCAGGACCCGGCCAGAGGGATAACATTTCAGACGCAGCTTGTTCAGGGTCAGTGAGGATTAATCCAGGGATAACGCTGCTAAACTCTCCTCTTTTCTGTGTGTGTGCTTTTTTTTTTCCACCAGCAGTCCATGAGCTCACAGAACACAGGGCAGAACATGGCCACAACGATGGTCACACAACAGCCAGCACAGCCTCAACTACAGCAGGTGCAGACCAGTGTGCAGGTAAGGACTGGGCAATAGTGATAAATAAAAATCTCAATAATTTTTTCTTATATCTTGATATGATATTCAGATGATAGTGTGTTAATCCAACAAAAAATGTTCAAATATGTCTTTAATTATATTAGTTCTGTTAAATTATCGAATATGACATGTTCTGATCGTTTAGTGTAGTGGTTCTCCACCTTTTTCAATTGTGACCTCCACACAAAATGTAGGCGACCTGCAAAGTGATAAGTTGTCTTTAGTTTTATGTTTGATTTTATTTTGAAGACACAAGACTAGATATATTCATCTGTTTGCCTGACCAGCCAGCCCCCCTTCATTCTGTTCGAATGCAGAAGGGTCTTGACCAAAGACAGAGCCAGCCAACCACTTCGTCGCCCAAATTAGGACGAGCCGATCTCAAATGATTGCCTCTTTCCCCAATTCCAAAACTTTTTTTTCTAACTGCTTCAAAACAGTCAAGATTGGCGTAGCTGATAGATATTTTTTTGGCTCTTGCTTCTATTTTGAACAATCAGGAACTTACCTATTCCTTAAAACATGAACAGCAAACTATGTTGAGAGCCTTCAGACTGAAAAAAATCTGCAAACATATTTATGATAACCATTTTTTTTTTTTTCACATGTTCAGGGACCTTAGAAATCATTTTGAGGGTCCCAATCTAGAGGTTGAGAAGTACTGGATAAGTCGACTTAAACAGGACACCCCCCTTTTTAGAACAAATAAAATCCTTATTTAATTATTTGATCAAATATTAAGCTAAATAACTATTCAGACAGATAAAATGCAAGTAAAAAAGAGTTGTTAAAAAGATGTTCCGGTAATAATTGCAGCATGCTTTCAAATCCTAAAAATATAAACACATTTTAAATCCCACTGAGTTATTGACTAAATGACTTCAGACCAAATTTTTTATACAACAAAGAATGAAAAAAAATGGCTTTGTAATGTTATTTAAAAGAATACAATACTTTTTAAATTAATATTTTTAAATTGCTCTTTTGGAAGCATACTATAAATAATATATTGTACTTGATATCCAGTTTTGCATATCATCAAAACCACATTCATGAGAATATCTAAAATTTGTTGTATCACCCAGCTCTAGACACAACTCAATCTGGATTACTTCAAATATTATTACAGCTCTTGGGGGGGTAGCAGAGTGGTTAGAGCACTAGTTTCCCAATAAGGAGATCGTGGTTCGAATCTCTTGATCTCTTTTAGTTGAGTTTGCATGTTCTCTCCGTGTTACTGTGGTCCTTCTCCCTCTTACAAAAGCATGTATACACAATATTGTGATTGTATTCATGTGCACTGCAGCTAAACAACAGTTATTTCAGAGGACCTCACCAAGATTGATTTTACAAACAAAATTGTCAGAAAATCCAACAGTGAAACGGTCATTGGTCAGCAGATTGTCCAACAACAAACAGACAAGTAGATAAGAGCATCCCCTGTCCTTAGACCCTCAATCTTGACAACGAGAAACTAATGAAACACTGACTTGTATTTGGTGCAATAAGAAATTTAAGTCAGTGGAGCCAGAGTCCAAAGGCAAGGGAAACGATTCATCTAGCAGGACGAGGACCACCATTCCAGGAGAGAGAAGAGGGGAGCAATCGAAGTGGGAGGGGTCCAGGTTTTTAATATTAGGGGGGATTTTAAGAATCTAGTATTCTTGACTAATCTTGCTTAGTAGGCAGTAATACAGTTATCGACATTTATATTGATCAGACATAAGTATGACTTATTTAATTTCCAAGCTTTTCCACTTACTTGTTTTTTTTCCTTCAGTCAATGGTGCAGTTCTCAAACCAGTTAGATGCCATGCACCACCTGAAGGAGCAGCTGGAGCAGAGGACACGTATGATCGAGGCCAACATTCAGAGACAACAGGACGAGCTGAGACAAATCCAAGATGAGCTGCAGCGAGTCCAAGGACAGAGTCTGCAGGTCAGTGTCACCACAGATAAAGAGAAGAGCAACTGTTTACTCAACACATCAATTATTGTATAAAATTGCTCCCTGTTATCCGTAGTGTTCTCCTATAAATGCTGGTTTTGTCAGTTTGAGCTCTACATGGACAGTTATCTGTGGACACACCTGACATGATCAAACCAAACTCTAGCCTTGACCCACAGCTCTAGTTCTTTTGAACAGAATAGAAAAAATCTATATTACTAAGCTGTAGATATAGTGGATAAATAGTATTGTCTACTGTTCCTAGTTTAGTCATGTGTATCTGACGACAAGCACCTGCTGTAGATACAGTATCTGTGATGAGTCTGACCAGTCACACTGCTTCTTAGACCTTCAGGCTCTACCTGTTTTTGTCACTTTTAGTTTTGCAACAGTTTGCGAGCTCTGTTTGAAATGTGGTTGTGGGCAGATCTTAGAAGTTTATGCTGCTTTCACTAGCATGTCGGGACAAAGCTCGTTCACCTGACCATGTGTGTGTTCATGTGTTTTTGATTAGTTGCAGAAAAATCACACTTTCAATGTTTGTGACTAGTATTTTGGGACAGATAAGTTGCTTACTGTAGTTTTTAAGCTTCTTGTTCACTTAATATGAAACATGTCACAGTCTACCAATCACAAGCCCACTGTGTCACAACTCAAAATTTTAATGCATTTTCCAGTCACATTAAAATCATGTCACTAATCTATTTTAATCTATGCTCTTTTTTTTTATATATACCGTATTCTGATTATAAGCCGCTATTTTCTTGAGACTAGCGCTATAACATACACAAATATAGATTCTCATAGACTATATTAAGGCACCTATATTGTACTTATCATTTTTTTATTAATCTATGAATCCTTATATTCAGGCCTATTGGCAAAATTAAGTATATAGTTGTCTGTGAAGGAAAATAAGGCACTTCAAAAATTTAAGTTTTTGTGATTTGCAATTGCATATCTTCAAATTTCAATTAGATTGCAGCTCTAACTAATTGCCCATGAAATTATCGTTGACTCACTTACCAGAACTATGCTGTGCCTGCTTTGTTACAGGTGTTCTTGCAGAAAGGAAATGGAGGCCTCAACTCTGTCCCAATGTCCCAGAATGCCTTGCAGCAGGGAGGCGCTCTGAACATGCAGGTTCCCGTCTCCTCTGGCACTCTCCAGAACAACATACAGCAGCAGCTCTCAGTCCAGCCCCAAACACAGCAACAAGCTTTATCACAGGTGTCAACAAACTTCATGTACCTTCAAGTGCCGGTGTGTGGTGTTGTCATAGTTACGCCAACAATTATTACTAAAACAGGACTATTCAACTTAACCCATGAGGGCAAAATTAGACCCTGCAGGAAACAGTGTGAGCAATGCATGTCCCTGATTGGCTAATTCATCTGTCAATCACACACTCTGAAATTAAAGGGATAAACATGGTGAACAATTATTATGAATATATTAGTTTTAATCATCTGTTTTTTTTCTAAACAAGTTGATATCTAATATAATGTTTTTTTCTGGTTCTGCTCTGTCAATTTTGTAGACAAAGGTAAAATTTCGATTTTATAAGGAAAAACAACAACAACAACAACAACAACAACACTGTAAATGTGGCCCTCACATAATTTTTTATTGTCCCTCTGGATTTCTACTTAGCGACTTGATGTAAAAAGCCAGAGGGATGCTTCACTATAAGCTTGAAAATATATCACATCTTTAGAGTCAATCATTATTATGTGACTTAAAAAAAGTTCCAAAGAACAGTGAAACAGTACAACTTGTTCAACGCACTCATTCTGACAAAATGGACTCCTGACCACCTGTTCATTGCCCAGGAATGTTAGGTTAGGGAAGCATCTGTGGTTACCATGGAAATAATGGCAAATCCGCCGTGTTTGTTGTCAGTTTAGCAGAACTTCCATAGGAATACATGAGATAAAACGATTAAAAAAGTAAACTAAACAGCCGTGGAGCAGCCCAATAAACTGCTGGGTCAGTACTGGTAAATTTATCTATCACTCTGTAATGTCAGAATATGATTTAATTAACGCTATTTTCAGTATTTAGCACTTAAAAATCTTCAACCAACTGAACCAACTGAAATTCTATTGATGTATGATGTCACATTACCGAGCCTAATTTCTTTTCTTCAAAATAGACTTAAAGTGCGTATGACAGGTTAGACTACATTTTTTGTAAAACATAGTAAACATGATTGTAATTAAGATTTCACTAAACATTTAGCTTGTTTTTAACCAATTTGGTCGTTTGTTAATATAACACACGCTTTTAGACAACACATGTGGAGGGATTCTGTTTTAGAACTTAAATCAGTTCCTGTCATTTTCTACTTTTAATTGTCAGTTCTTCATGAATTGCAGCTTAACTGCTGATAAAGACAATGTAGTTTTAGTACAAAAAACTGGCACCAAAAGCCATAATGTCATAATCCAACTGTAGGAAACTTGTAAAGAAACACAAAAAGATAAGAAATGTGACCATTTTTTTTTTATTTTCTTTTTTTTTTTTTCATTTGAAGCTTTGCACAAACCCCTCAAGAGTATTTGTATCAATTCCTTACTGCTCTTTTGCTCTAAAAATGATACTGAAGTGATGACAGTGTGAACCCACCCTCTGGAAAATTAAGTTGAATAGATCTGCTTATTAAGAGAATCAATGGACTGCATCTGTGTCTACACGTTTGTTATTGTACACCATAATCTGAATCAAATGTGAAATGTTTTCCAGCCTCAGCGGTCGTCCCTGCCTTTGCCTCCGCAGCAGAACGCTCTATCTGCTCCGCTCTACAACACCATGATGATTCCTCAGCAGAGTCCCGCTAACGTGGTGCAGCTCTCCACCAGCCTGGGTCAGAACACTGGACCGACACCATCAGCTGTCACCTCTTTTGCACAGGACCGAGCTGCTCAAATAAGGTTCATACTTTTCATGGATTCTACTTTTTTTTTTTTTTGGTTGATTGGATTCTATGCAGTATGAGTCTAATGTTACTGAGCTAAAAAGTTAAGTTATTCATGCTAATGCAGAGTACTACAGATTTTAAACCATCTCAACTTTTATCAAAACACAAATGAATGTAGAAAGAACAATTATTTTGAGAATCGAATATATTGTCTAATCAAAACCAAGTTTATAATTTCAGTATTTTTACTCTTACCCTTCTTTTTCACTCTTAGTTCTGCAGCACTGCTTCCCAGACCTCCGTGAAGTTGGCCCCCCATTAAATGCACATCTACACAAAAACTATGTCAATCGTTTGTGCTTCGTTTGTGCTGCAAAAAGTTTCATTTGTGCTGCTTCAGTTTTGAGATATTAACGATTCTTTTAAAGGTCAAATTAGGGTCACCCAGCCCCCCATTTAGCTTAAAAAGCACCGAAACAGCTCAAAATGGTGTCAATCGTTTGTGCTGGAAAAAGTTTTGTTTGTGCTGTTGTGGTTTTATAAATATTAGCAGTTTTATTTTCGACCGATGACGTCACTCAGCCTTCAGAATGTTAAATATCGCTCAAAAAACAGCAACAAATTACATAAATCATTTGTTTTTCGTTTGCTAACAGCTGGTCGGAAGTGACGTCATGCTATCGCAGCAAAAAACATAAATATATTATTTATTAACCCTAGAACACTATTGCTATAAAAAGTGACACCATCACTTTTGCCGGTAATTTTCACCGATATAATATACCCAACAAAAAGTACTTGTCATAAAAAATAGATCAAAATATGACAACACTTGATCAATTAGTGTTTTTTTTTATTTTCAACTGTGATATGGTAACAAAATGGAAAATAAAATATAGGAAGATCCTACAAACATGCTCGAAAAT
The DNA here is from genome assembly GCA_038363315.1 of Mugilogobius chulae. NCBI lineage: Eukaryota > Metazoa > Chordata > Actinopteri > Gobiiformes > Gobiidae > Mugilogobius > Mugilogobius chulae. The sequence continues at coordinate 30,828,479 of CM076412.1, forward strand.
TACTGAAAATTTTGGATTTTGAGAACAAAAAATTCCTAAAAAAAAAAAAAATACTGATACAGGAAACTTGATCTTTGGTCGACCCATTCCTGAGACATGTGAGACTTCCCTGGTGAAGGCATGCAAACAACTACACCAGAGAGGAACAAAAACTTGGTATTTTTTTCAGTGTGTAAAAATGATCACTTGATTAAAATATTGTTTTCACCCTAAGAATTCACTTTGAAAACACCACTTTGTGATATATATTCATGATGTATGTAGCTAACTACATAATGTAAGTTTTGGCAAAAAAAATAAATAAATAAGTAAACATACATTACCCTCTATCACTATTGCCGGGTGAAAATCACCCGAAAGCAAACCTGTGTTACTCACTAGCTGAGATGTCAGAGACACTAATGCTGCCACAGAATGACAGCTGGAGTTGACCAGGGACAGTAAATATGGTGAAAATATGGAGAGTCTGAATGTTGTCACCCTTGACATGTGGCAGGATCGCTTGATTTTAAACACTAACACTATCGCTGGAAGAAATCCATCCAAAACGTACATTACCCTCTGTCACTATTGTCGGCTGAAAATCACCCGAAAACAAGCCAGTAGGAAAAAGTGGGCTTTGGGGTAAGGAAGCACCCACACCTACATAGATGTCAAAAACAATGGTGAAGCTACCCAGGGACTCATGACACTCAGAAAAATACAACATATTTAAAATCATGTAAATACATTTGCTCGGGTGAAATTCACCCGGCGATAGTGCTCTAGGGTTAAATATGCTTATAACAAGTAAATATGCACAGCACAAACAAAAAACAAAAGATTCATATAAAGTTTGGCTGTCTTTGAGCGATAGCTAACATTTTGGGGCTGAGTGACGTCATCGACTGAAAATAAAATTGCTAATATTTATAAAACCATAACAGCACGAACAAAACTTTTTTGCAGCACAAATGAAGCACAATTGATTGACTCCATTTTGAGCTGTTTTGGTGATTTTTTAAGCTAAATGAGGGCCGGGTGACCCTAATTTGACCTATAAAAGAATCGTTAAAATCTCAAAAACTAAAGCAGCACAAACAAAACTTTTTGCAGCACGAACGATTGACATAGTTTTTTGTGTAGATGTGCGTTTAATGGGGTTCTGTTTGAAATGTGGTGTGAGCAGATTTTAGAGTTTAAGGTGAAGTAAGTATGGATTTATATCTGTTAACTACTTCCTAGCTTTCACAAAATCTTCAGCAATGAATTATACTTAAAAACTGCTTTTACAATAACAAAGTGAAACTGACGGGACCAACCAAGCTCAGCCAATCAGAGCGCTGCTTTTGGCTATCTCCGAGTGTCAAAATCCTGTATAATGATTGAGAAGGTACACGTTGATCGATTTTGTCACAATGTGATGCAATTACAACATACTATGGAGCAAAAAAGACAAAGTTGACTCATTTACAACAAAAAATGTTCGTACCCACTTTAAGATGTCGGCTCACCTCGGCACACGTTTCAAATAAGAAGAAATATAACCTTGTTGATGCACATGACTTCCTCTTCATCTCCTGCTCTCTCTGCGCTGACAGGTTTCCGGCGGCTCCACAGCTGCTGACCAAGCTGGTGGCGGGGCAGATGGCTTGTGGAGCGGTGATGGTGCCCACTACGATGTTCATGGGACAGATGGTGACGGCCTTCTCCCCCCAGCAGGGACAAACTCAAACCATCAGCATCTCACAGCAGCAGCAGCCCGAGCAGGTTCAGCAGGCCAAGTCCAACCCATTCAGCCGGGACAGGGAGCTCTGGGACAGCAGCAGGCACAGTTTCTCCAGGTCAGAAAGTCACCAACAGCAGCAGCAACGAAATCATGATTGTACGCAGCCTTAAGGTCTCTTAATAAAAACTACAAGCGAACTCCTGACTAATAAAAAATAATGTCAGTGTAGTTTTTTAAATAATAGCTCTTTTTAATGATTGCATAGAATTGATCTGGGCCAGTTTTTAAACATTGTGGATTATAAAATCTAAATCAGAACCAAACTTGAACTATACACTACAAAAACTATACATCTAGACTTGGAACCAGTTTTGAGTTGTTTTAATTGCTTATGTAATAAAGAATATTTCACTGGTTTCAAGACATTCTTCACAGGTTTTAAGAGCATTTGGCTTAAAAAAGAATAAAAATTCGCCAATGGAGTAAGAACAATTTCCATTGGCAAATAATTTGGCTTGAAATAAGAAGCATGTGTTGAAATCAGTTTGAAACCCTTTGAAACAAGGAAAATAATCTATGTCTCTACAATAATTGAGGTTAAATTAGTCAAATTGCTTCGAATTAGGTTTAAATTCTAGTATCAAGCAACTTTAATTTGTCTTGAAATTCATTTTTTGCAGTGTAGGCATTTTAATACATCCAGTCCCTGTTTAGTCAGAGGAACTACCCTGTTTCTGAAACTGAGTCTAACTAGGTTTTACATAAGTATCTGTAAAGTCGGAGACTTAAAATAAGTGTTGGAAAACAAAAAAATGTTTTTTTTTACCATCCTACACAAAAATATGAAAAGCTAAAAGCATCACTGAAATTAACAATTATTCACTGTTCTCCTTTTTAATTACTTTTTACAAATTTAAAAATGTATTTTAGGACTGAATGCTTTTAAGTAATTTTTCTTGAAGATAAGGAAAGCATGTTTAAAACATGTTTCCAAACAAAGCGTGCAAGTGTACAAAGTGTACAGTATGTACAGCCTCAGCGTATGTGCCTGTGACACCAAAAAGTTCCTGGTCTTCCTGGTCCTGGTTCCTGGTACCAGCGCCAGAGCAGGAGCTAAAAAGTCCCTTAAATGTGGCCTCAGTTCATACATCCTGCTCTGTGCCAACTCCTCTAAAGTGGGAACTGGAACTAAAAAAAAGTACTATAAACTGAAAAAAGTTTCTACAGTGCAAAAATGCCTTATAAGATCGTAAATTTGTAGTAGTAGTACAGTAGGTTATTAAAAACAGCTCACACAGACTAAACTAAACTCTGCTTACTAACCTAGTCCATGTCTGTGAACAGTGCCTTTCACAATCTTCTTTGCAATATGGTTCGGATCATGGCTCATGTTTCCATGGGTCACATTTGAATAGCCCAGTGCTACTGCTTTCCTCTCCCTCTCTCTCACTTTCTCTCTCGATAAGAAACCTGTATTCTCTTCCAGGCTCCTCGACTTCTACATGGAAACCAGTCGGCACAGTTGATCCTGCAGGCGTTTCCTCTGCAGCAGCAAAGCACTTTCAGCGGCTCGGGCCAACAGCAGCACCAACAGAAGCAGATACAGACTCCAAAACAAGCAGGCCCTCACCGAACAGACGGCCTCTCGGACCGGGCCACCGCACAGCCGCAGTAACACGGCTTGATCCTGGAGGAGAAGATGCGGCTGTCCTTGTGCTGGCTCATTTTAAGCTTCACTGTTTGCACTTATGTCTGATCTAGAGCCAGACTTCGCTTTTCATCTGCTGACCCTACAGTCCAGAATTCTCCAGACTCAACACGGTGGAGCTCATATCAAAGACAGCGCTTCATTTCACATGTTTTTTACTGTTGTTTTTTTCATTGAGAAAATAATGGGACTATACATATTTTTAAGAATGTGGTGTAGATATCATGTACAGATCTTGATGTGTATTATATATTCTGTAAATATGTTGAAAAGAAACTAATATTTTATATGATGCATGTGTGTAATCTGTAGTCTTTTATCTGAGCTTTTTCTAATGTTGTGTATGATGGTCCTTAAGCTCATAGGCTCATTTTAAAGGAGACATGTTGTGTTTTTCCACTTATTTAGGAATGAATTATGACAGATGTATATTCAATTAGAAATAGAATTTATCTAAAACAGTTTGGAATTATAAACAGATTCTCAGATGTTTTGTTCAAAACTGCAGAACTGACAAGCCCCACCTCTTTTATTTCTATTTTTATTTCTGGAAAGTGGCTACATAACTATTTTGCACCCTCAAAGGTGCATTGTGTTGGTTTCTGGAGGTGAAAAGTCATTTATACAATTCAGAAGAAAAAGAAAATTAAAACCATACTTTGGGACATTCTGAATGAATCACATTGTATACCATAATATGAAAAAAAAAAAAAAACACCTTTGAAGGAAAACAAACATGTCTGGGGCTGGGCCCTCCTCCAAGTAAATAATTATCCATTTTGTGTCCATGCAAACCTGTTAAAAGTTTTTTTTTTTTGTATAACAAAGACATCTAAATGACAGAAACAATTTTATTCGAGTTTATTTTTAGCCAAAAAGTTACACAGTGCAACTTTAATGTTATAGGCACATTTAGTTTTTTTTTTAGTTGGGTGAAAATACAATTTTGAATCAAAACAAACATGGCAGCGCAGACTGATGTATTTTGGCCTATTTTAGCTGAAAAACAGATCATTTTGAATTTTAAAAAACCTGCACACAGAGGAGATTTGTGCATTTATGTATGAGAAGTGCGCTTTTGTCTCGACTGTATTTAACCCTCTGTTATCCTCCGGGATCAAAATGACCCCACATTAAACAAAATGCAGACAGACTTTCCTCCGCATTAGCCTTTCCTGCGGGATCAAAATGACCCCGCATTGGTTAAAACAAACGCACCGAGCCTTTTCTCCAGATTCAAAACGGAATAATAGTAGAAATGTGGAGACTGCAGTTATTGAGAGGACAAATGCTAGATAGGCGTGAATTGTGCTGGTTTGTGGTAGAGTGAAACAAAAGCAGGATGTGGGGCCAGGAGCAAAGGCCCAGAAGGTGCAAATGACTATTGTTTGTATTATTTATTATTATTCATTTCTTTTACTTTGTCCTTTAATGACAAAAAAATAAATCAAAGTCTTACCAAATGTTGCTTGTGATTTCTGGCGGTGATTGTGTGTGCATTGCCTCTCGCGAGCAATTACATATTACTCTTCTTCGCGCCGTGTCAGGGCCACTAAGATCGTGCACACAGACCTTACATAAAGTTCATGAGATCAACCTTACGACACAGCCTCTCGGTCTAACTGGTACCTGTCATTTTAGTTTTCTTTGCTTATCCCAATACCGCGCCCTTTTGCTGAAAGAGACTGCATTATCAGGGTCTGCTGTGCCTTTTGTATACTAAAGCAAATCTACAGTAAGTCTTCAGCCAATCTTTAACACAGTCGTAATACATTACAAAGCCCGACTTTGTGAGCGTTGGACATCGTGTTGGGCTCATCCGTGCATAATGAAAAATGAAGTCACTCAAAAGACAGTCTCGGACTGCCCCAAAGTGGGGTAGTCTTACAGAACCAGAACCTCAAACACACCCCTTTTATCTTCTGTTAGCTTATTTATTATGTCGAGATGAGAAAACTACTATGCAAATACAATACAATCAATATAAGTAAGATGGGTAATTATTATGCGAGTAGTGAGATCCTCGGTATCTGGTAGATATTATAATAGAGATGAAAGTGTTTCAGAAAATCAGATGATCCGGCTGGAAGAAATATGATCCTGAACTATCCTAAATAACATACAAAGTTTTTAAACTTGTGTGAATGAAGTTACCTCCACTAGGGTATGATAGACAGTGCCGTGACAATTGTATGTCCGCGATTATACACTTTCACATAACGTCGTCATCCTATCCTCTCGTCAATCGATCACGAAGAAAGACTACAAGTGTACTAGAATAGATAGAGAGAATTGAAACTCCGATTTTTCACAACACGTGAATACATTTATTGTTTTGATATTAATTGATACCAATATATGTATCTATTCACATTTATAGAAATGAGTTCACTACCTTTAAGAAACAAATATTTGAAATATTGAATGGAGAAACATTAATCTTTTAACTAAACGTTCCCACAACCTTCACAATCCACCGGCTCACATTTGTCATAATGTGGAAAATTTCGTGACTAATCAAACGACTGATAAGACCACATTCTTCCACCCAGGGAATTTGTGATTTTCGGTTCTGGTGCTTGTTAATAACATTTAACGAATGGTAATGATTAATAAACAGAATAAAACTTGTAGTTAACCACAACCTTTATTTTGACTTAAGTGTACCTTTTCTTGAAAAATATAAGTATACACCCAAAAATATAATAGTCTTAACTAGAAATGCAACATATGAATAACAGACAAATCTTTCCTTGTGTACTACTCCACAACATAGAAACATATGGAACACACGGAGCCGAGTGGTGTACAGAGGACTTAATCTTGCTCTTCCCTAATTAATGTATATACACTGTTAATGTTTCATTGTTACCCATGTAAGCACTTTCACTCCAAACCTATTTCTGTTTGTTATCAATTAACGTGTACCAATCTACTCTAATTATAGATAAACCGACTTAACAATGGTTTGGTGCTCCTCTCCCTGTTTTCAGAAAAGAGGCCTTAAATATCCAAAACTGTCCAATGACCCACTATTGAATGTCATGTGTGTTAACAAGTTAACAAATACCTCCTTTGGCAACCAGGTTTTTCAACTTAATGTATAGGCACATTTAGTTTTTTTTTTAGTTGGTGAAAAATACAATATTGAAACTCAATACACACATAAATCCACCACATGGACAGACGCATGAGTGTAGCTGTATTGTTGCCGTAACTGTAGCTTAGACACCTAAGAGCACAAGACTGGTACGAGCAGGCTATAAGAAGTATGTTATACAAAAGATCCTGCACTATTACATCGAAGAGAAAACTTGCAGTGCTGTGTGTCATTATGTATGAAAGTGACGCCTTTGTCTTCGTACTGTAATCTAACCCGTTCTGTATCCTCCGGGAATCAAATACCCCCCCACACGGTTAATGAACAAAAGCTAGGCTATGCAGAAGCAAAAACAGGCAAGATTCATGCTCCGCAATAAGCCTGCGCAGCTTCCATCTGGGGATCAATAACCATGTACCCCCATTGGATCTGGCTGTAGAAACCAAAGTACGCAAGCACAGAAGACAGCAACGCGTTCCACCGATCTCCAGAATCCCCAAACATGGAAAAAAAAATATACAGGAAGTGTTGAAATCTTAGAAAAGAAAGTATGGTCGAGCACACGAATGCCTGTGAGCATTAGGTCAAATAAAAACTGACAGGAAGCAGATGCTAGAGCATACTACAAGCGCTGAGACTAATCTTTTAGATCAGTTTGCTATTCTCGTGTAAGATCAGCAAAAAACAAAGCTGCAGGGATGTACTTGCAGAGGATCGGCAGCCACACACAAGCCCTTCAAAAAAAGCAGAACAGCGAGAAAGAAGCAAAAAAGAGACCGGCAACGAGAACTTAGTCCCACAATAACAAAGCACTTATTTGCTGTTTTTCGTTATAATATGTTAATATTTTTTTCACCGACGACATTTTTACTTCTGTGTTGTTAAGAAAAAACAACAGAAAAAAAGTAAAAGTGCATGATCGTCCAATAAGTGTTTTCTGAACGACTCCTTGACTCGGCGTGACTGGATGGCATATTGTATCCTCTTTGATCAAAACCCCTGTGATGCTCCTGAGCCAAAAAACTACATCAAATTCACCTCCCTAACATGTAACCTTAAACAGCAAAATTAACCTAGCCCAAACGCTCATTTTCTTTAATTGTTTGTTACGTTGTACGCTTTGTGAGGAAACGCAATACGTCCTGCTGTTGACCTACAAGCAAAATGAACACACCTCAAATCCTTAACACCCATGTCACCGCAAGACAATAGCAAGAGCTAGATTAAAAGTAGCTTTCTCAAAAAACCCAAGGTAAACAATAAAAATTTGAAGTAAAGTCATCTCTATTGCAGGGGCGTTTACCAATAGCACAAGCATGAGAGAAAAATCACACGTAATGTAGAGCTAAAATATATGTGATACACATCGAGGGCAAAACCCAGGCATGTGTAAAAGTGTTAGAATATTACACTGATTTTGAATAAAAACTATAAAAAATAGTCTGATAGAACTATATTGAGTTTCTCTCGTGGAGTCACAAAGACCCTGTATAAATAGTGTCGAAAACCCTAACTAGTCTTGGAAGAAATGAAAACAATCATAAATAGTCTGGCAAGTAGACTAGTGGACCAATTCTTCGGCTTCACCACACTGCTCATTAGGAAACATATCAAACCATTATAGTGATAAAGAATAAACTAGTGTGTGCAATATATGGTAAATGTGCATGTTAAAATGCAAGTATGCAGGTCTAAGTATCATAACAGCCCTATACACTGTGGATATGTCATGACATGTGTATCATTTAACTCTCTACGCCCCATCAGTTACTAGATAATCTGCTTACATAGCTTGATCAAAGTTCAATTGAAATATGCATCCTACTTCACTATCTGAATTTTCGTATTGTTTTATTTTGATATGTTTTCTCTACTACTTCAGATCTAGATGCGCATCTAACAATTTAGTATAAAATAACTCTGGGAATGTTCCCACAGTCCCTTTACGAACTGCGTCCTATACAACAGTTGCATTGCGCGTATTCTTTGGGACCACCCTTCCGTCGTCATGACCACACAATAAAGAGTTGATTTTGCACATTGTATCTTGCTAAGCTCTTCGCCCATCTACAACAGCATAACCTCGACTGATATCTCCAGGCCTAACTTGCCTATCGTAAATAGGGAGTTAGGTGTAAAAACCACTTGAAATGCATGCAGAGCAGTACAATAACATATATTCAGGTACTAACCTAAAAGTAATAAATAATATGTGTGTCAGCCGTTATATTATAGGTGTAAGACTAGTGGGCTTTGAGGAATTAACAGGATACTAACTATTTGATAGCCCCTAGTCGAGCTCCGGCACCCAACCTGCCCCCGGTTAACTCACTTGATATGTGCGAATGCCGACCAGGTAGGAAACAGGCCAAGTGATATATATCTGCGCACCGACTGACAGGAATAAAAATTACAAGGTTAGAAACCTGGTAAAGAATGAATTGTTACTAACCACATGATTGATAGGATACGATAGTAATACTTGAAGTGCGACTAAGCAAACGCATACTTCATTTTGCAGAACTCATCAGCAGCCTATGCCATGAGTTTACTGTAAGGATAGGAATCCCAGCCACACACCAGCCCTTCAAAAAACAACACACCAGAAAATAGTAGCGCTATGTCAGGGGAACAAACTCAATGCCTTAACAACAACCACTTTAATATTGTATTTTTCATATTTTTATATTAATATTTTTTACAAACATCAAATTTCTTTGGTGACAGTAAAGTATGGCGATAGGATAGTTTGCGACTGACTCGCGTAACGAGATGTAATTATGTTATTGAATATCAACCGGCGCCCCTTCGATAACTTATCAAGTCACTCATATCTAATTACTTGCTAGCATTAAAAGCACTTATGTATGGGAGGTAGTATATTAGTCCTGCTGACCTAGTCACTCCAGGCTAGCCCGTCATTACTTCCACCATCTAAATGGAAATCTAAATACAAAGAGCTCCCAAAAACAGTACTAGTACTATACATGTAGATTAATTGATAAGTGTGCTTTTTTATATATATTAGGGCTTCACCATAATAATACACAGTAAGGGATAGTAATATTAATTACAGTATTGGTATATAACTGAGGTAGCTACTAATAAACATAAGGTTAATAAGTTGATTGTATACACTGATTTTGTTGTGAATTAAAAACCATATTATAAAATATAGATTCTGGATAGACTTAATTAGTGGTATTTACTCAATGTGGTGGAGTATATCACAACTACTGTACAATAGAGTATCGAAAACCCTATAGGTAGTTATATTGATATATTATATATTGAATGATTAGTACTGGTAATTGAATCTATAAGTGGTTCTTATGTTACAGACCACCTGAGCTCATAATGAGATATAACTATTAGTCGATAAGATTAAACTATGTGTGAGTGTGTGATGGCATGTACAGGTATGCAGGTATGTAACATACCTAGTATACCTAGTTGTATGTAGTATACATGTGTATCCATTCATTCTGACTATATTTTACGAATAATCGCTTTGTACTATGCTATGCATCAAATGTTGTCATTGATGTGAGCATTATTCATATTTAGAATATTAGTATTGTTATATTTTTTGTATTCCTATTATTGCATATATTTGCCTAAATATAATTATATAATCTGTAGGTAAAGTACCGCAGAGACGAACTGATTGATTGCGATTTGGACTCTATAATACAAAAATAAATTGATTTGATGTTAATGTGGTATGTTTATGCACACGCCACTGGCTATCTGAGGGGTGTTGTGTGTATATATATATATGTGATATATATAATCAGATTATATAATAATATATGAATATATGTTATAATAATTATGTTGGAATAAATAATATTATAATGTGTATATAGTGTGTAATATAGTGTATTAAATAAATATATAATATATATATATAATATATATAATATATAATATAATAAATATATATATAAATATAAAAATCTACTTTTTTCCAGGTCCGGACCTGTCGAAATTCTCAAATTTTATGAAATTTTCAAACTGCTCAAAAACTGTTTTAAATGAGTACAACCAACCCCAAACCACCTCAGATGTAAATCAAAATAGTTAATCTGTCATCTAAAACTAAACAGATGATGTGGCTGAGATTCGGGTGATAGGGCTGAGATTCAGCTGATATGGCTGAGATTCGGCTGATGTGGCTGATGCAACTGAACTGAGATGGGGCTGGTGTGGCTAAGATGCGGCTCAGTGTCGGCTGATGTGGCTGGGATTCGGCTGATGTGGCTGATTGGGCTGAGATTCGGCAGATGTGGCTGATTTTCGACAGATGTGGCTGAGATTGATTTGATGCGGCTGAGATGCGGCTAAGATGCAGCTGAGATTTGGCTGATGTGGCTGAGATTCGGCTGATGTGGCTGAGATTCGGCAGATGTGGCTGAGATTAAGCTGATGTGTCTGAGACTCGGCTGATATGGTTGAGATTCGATTGATGTGGCTGAGATTCAGCTGCTGTAGCTGAGATTCAGCTGATCTTGCTGAGATTCGACTGAAGTGGCTGAGATTCGGCAGATGTGGCTGAGGTACGGCTGATGTGGCTGATGCAACTGAACTGAGATGCGGCTGGTGTGGCCAAGATGTGGCTGATTTTCGGCAGATGTGGCTGAGATTCATCTGATAGGGCTGAGATTCGGCAGCTGTGGCTGAGATTCGGCAGATGGGGCTGAGATTAAGCTGATGTGGCTGAGACTCGGCTGATGTGGCTGAGATTCAGCAGATGTGGCTGAGATTCAGCAGATGTGGCTGAGATTCGGCTGAGATATGGCTGATGTGGCTGAGACGCGGCTTAGATGCAGCTGAGATTCGGCACATGTGGCTGAGATTCAACTATTATGGCTGAGATTCGACAGATGTGGCTGAGATTCGACTGATGTGGCTGAGATTCAGCTGATATGGCTGAGAATCGGTAGATGTGGCTGAGATTCGACTGATGTGGCGGAGATTTGGCAGATGTGGTGGAGATTCACCTTATGTGGCTGAAATTCGGCTGATGTAATTGAACTGAGATGCGGCTAGTGTGGCTGAGATGCAACTGAGATTCGGTTGATGTGGCTGAGTTTCGGCTGATGTGGCTGAGTTTCGGCACATGTGGCTGAGATTCGGCTGATGTGGCTGAGATTCAGCTGATGTGGCTGAGATCCGGCAGATGTGACTGAGATTCGACTGATGTGGCTGAGATTCGAGATTCAAGATTTCAAGATTCAATAATTTATTGTCATTGTTATATTAACAACGAAATTACATTAGAGCATTCCATCAGTAAACATGGCAATGTTGTACTTAGTGCAACTGTAATTGTAAAGGGCAGGATGCCGACTGCAATGTGTGTAAACAATGCACTTTGTAAGACCCTTGAAGCATATAGACATATCAACACAAACAACATGACAAGAGAGACAAAATGAGGTAGATCAACAGTAAACAGTGTGTAGATGTGGTTGAGCTGCATCAATGCAAAGTCCAGTTCACAGTTATGGCCTGGAGGAGAGTGGTGTATTAATGGTACCCAAGTAAAGGGAGAGATGATGGCGGATGGGGGGTCATTTTAAAAGTCTGATGGCCTGTGGGTAGAGGCTGTTGGCCATTCTGGAGGTTCTGGCCGGAAGTGACCTGTACCTACGACCAGAGGGCAGCAGGTGGAACAAGCGGTTAGCTGGATGGGAGCGGTCTCTTATGATGTTATGAGTCCGGCGCAGGCAGCGAGTGGTGTACATGGTGGAAATCTCCGGGAGACTAGACCCAATGATTTTACCGGATGTTTTTACCACCCTCTGAATCGCCTGCTTTTCAGCGTTAGTGCAGCTGGAGAACCACACAAGCAGTCCGTATGTCAGTACACTCTGAATGGCACAGTTGTAAAAGTTTGTCAAACCCTAACCCTAGTCATTGAGGCATGTGACGTTGGTTTGTTTTGGAACAGGAATGATTGTGGCGGCTTTAAAACATGTCGGGACCCAGGAGGTGGAAAGGGACAGGTTGAAGATGTTGGTGAACACTTCTGCTAGCTCATCGGCGCAGTCCTTAAGCACCCGACCCAGCACGCCGTCTGGACCAGCCGCCTTCCTCGGGTTGATGTTGCGCAAGCAGAGTCTTACTTGATGTAGGTCCAGACTTGGTGTTGTGCTACCTCCAGAGGGCAGGGGGTATGAAATAGCCTCCTTGTTGTCCCTGTCAAAACGGGCATAGAACAGATTAAGTTCATCTGCCAGAGTGCTTGCCCTAATGCCCTGCCACACCTCCCGAGAGTTAGCTGATGTATCAAAGTGGGCCTCGATTCTCCTTTTATACGCCCCCTTGGCAGCTTTGATGGTCTTTCTGAGAGCACTCCTGGCTCTACTGTATTCTACTGTCCCCAGACCTGTAGGCGCCATCCCTGGCTTTAAATAACAGCTGTAATTCGTGTGTCATCCACGGTTGTTGATTTGGATAGACACGTATCTGCTTCCATGTTGTTACAATGTTCATACAAAAATTTATGTATGCCATCACTGTATTAGTGTACTCATCAGTGACTGTGGTGATAGCACTCCCCCCTCTCTGAATACATTCCAATCAGTGGTATAGAAACAGTCTTGAAGCTCAGGAATAGCACTTTTAGGCCATATTCTAGTCGTTTTTACTGTGATCCGAGCTGTCTTTATGATAGGAATGTAACGTGGATAAAGCATTAGCGAGATGTGATCGCTAAGGCCCAGGTGGGGCAATGGTTGTACCTTATAAGCATTGGCCACACTCATGTACCCCTGATCTAGTGTTTTCCCCTCTCTAGTTGCACAGTTAACATTACGATGGAATTTGTTAAATACAGTCTTGAGGTCGGCATGATTAAAGTCCCCAGCCGCTATAAAGACATTGTCAGGGTGTGCAACCAGGCTGGTGTTAATGCTATCGTGTAGCTGTGCTAGCGCTAGCTTGGCATTAGCGTCGGGGGGCACGTAAATAGCACAGATCCAAACGGCTGCAAATTCCCTTGGAAGGTAGAAGGGTCTACATTTTAGCAGTATAAACTCCACGTTAGGGCAGCAGTGCCTGGCCACTACAGTGGTGTTTGTGCACCATGTCATTGGTGTAAATACACACGCCTCCGCCGATCCTCTTACCTGAGTTAGCTGTTCTGTCGGCTCGGTGAGCGGTGAAGCCGGTTAGCTCAATTGCTGCATCCGGGGTGTTATCGTTCAACCAGGTTTCCGTGAATATCAAGCTGCAACAGTTGGCAAAGTCTCTTTTCATTGTCATTTGTAGTCTGATTTCATCCATCTTGTTACAAATAGAGCTTACATTAGAAAGAAAAGATGGAAGGTAGCGAGGGCTTAAACGGGTTAGCCTTCAGTCTGGCTAACACACCGGCTCGCTTTCCTCTCCTCCGCCGCTCGTAACGCCTCCTTCTCCAGCCTGGTTTAGCGGGAGTCCCGATAGGTGGACTGATGATCTCGGGAGGGATGATAAAGTCCGTGGATGGGTGGTAGGTGCCTCCGATGTTCATATTGAGTAATTCAGTACGACTATACTGAAGTAACTCGACCAGATCAATGTGCAAAGAAGTGTACAATAACAAAAGTAACACCAAAACATGCCAGTTACGAGAGCTCAGGGCTGCAGCGCCGCCATCTTGGTTTGAGCTAGACCGAATCTCAGCTGATAAGGCTGAGATTCGGCTGATAAGGCTGAGATTCTGATGTAACTGAACTGAGATGTGGCTGAGAAGCGGCTGATAGGACTGAGATCCGGCACATGTGGCTGAGATTCGGCAGATGAGGCTGATTTTTGGCTGATGTGGCTGAGATTCGGCTGATATAGCTGAGATTCAGCAGATGTGGCTGAGATTCGGCTGAGATTTGGCTGATAGTTTGGAGTTTCTGCTGATGCGGCTGAGACGCGGCTTAGATGCAGCTGAGATGGGGCTGATAGGACTGAGAGTTGGCACATGTGGCTGAGATTCGGCAGATGTGGCTGAGATTCGGCAGATGTGGCTGAGATTTGGCAGATGTGGCTGAGATTGGGAGATGCGGCTGAGATCGGCTTAGATTGGCTGAGATTTGGGCTGATGTGTGGATTACTTTTATGGGCTGAGATGCGGCAGATGTGACTGAGTTTCAGGTGATGTGGCTGAGACTCGGCTGATTTGGCTGAGATTCGGGCTGATGTAGCTGAGATTCAGCTGATGTGGCTGAGATGCGGCTGATGTGGCTGAGATGCGGGCTGGAAATGTGGTTGAGATTCCGGCAGGATGTGGCTGAATTCTGCAGATGTGGCTGAGATTTCTGCAGGATGTGAGCGGCTGAGATTTGGATTGGCGTAGATGTGGTGGCGCTGAGATGTCGGCGAGATGTGGCTGAGATTGCCTGAGATTCGGCTGATGCGGCTGAGACGGCTTAGATGCAGCTGAGATTCGTGGCTGAGATTGATGTGGCTGAGGACTGATGTGGCTGAGGCTGATGTGGCTGAGATCGGCAGATGTGGCTGAGATTCGGCTGATGATGGCTGATGTGGCTGAGAGATGTGGCTGAGAGGCTGTGCCTGAGATTTAGCTGAATGGCTGAGATTCGGTGAATAGCTGAGATTCGCAGATGTGGCTGAGATTCAGCAGATGTGGCTGAGATTCGGGCTAGATGCAGGCTGAGATTCGGCTTAGATGCAGCTTAGATTCGGCACATGTGGCTGAGATTCGACTATTATGGCTGAGATTCGACAGATGTGGCGGAGATTCGACTTATGTGGCAGAGATTTCGGTTGAATATTTCATTCTAATGTATTTTGGAGAAATTTACAACTGTTTAACAAATAATCTTAGTGTGTAACTAGTGGCTACAAGGCATGCTTTTATAAAAGAGAAGTCAGAATGTTTACTTATGGCTGAAGGTGTTTAATTATGTTTCACATTGAGCTACAACTGTCAGTTTGCACAGATCCTAAAATGTTTACAAGGCAAGGGACTTTTAAATGAATGAAATCTACCTGGTTGAACGAGTAAGATATTTTATCTGCTCTGTCTTTACACTTTTCATAAAACGTCTTGTTTTAGCATTTATTATTTAAAAAAGCCCGGTGACAGAATGTATTTGTTATTTCATTATTTTTGGGAGAAAATGTTTGGGTGTTAAGATATCGAGATATATATCGTATATCGAGATATAGAAAAAAATATCGAGGTATAAATTTTGACTCATATCGCCCAGCCCTAACACATACACACTTGTAATCTGTACACATTACACACATACATTACATACATACACTTGTAAATCTGTACACATTACATACATACACTTGTAAATCTGTACACATTACACACAACATTACTACATACACTTGTAAATCTGTACACATTACACACATACACACACACTTGTTTTTCTATCTTAGTGAGGACATTCATAGGCATAATGTATTACCCAGCCCCTTACCCTAACCTAACCATCCAAACTAACCCCCTAGCACTAATCCTAACCTTAACCCAATTCTAACCCTAACTCTAAAACCTCATCTTGACCTCAACAGGCCAAAACAGGCCCTTCAGAAAGTGAGGGCCGGCCAAAATGTCCTCACTTCCCAAAAATGTCCTCACTCTGTTGGTTAAAACTCAAAATGGTCCTCACAAAGATAGAAAACAAGTACAGTTATACACCTGTAAACATTACATACATACACTTATATATCTGTAAACATTACATACATACATATACACCTGTACAATAATACATACACATACATACATACACTTATACATCTGTAGCATTACATGCAAAGAAAATAATAGAGCTTAAGATATAAAAGTGAACTTACTCGGCAGTGCAATAACAGGACAACGCTGTGTTTGTTGCATTTGAGACAAAGGTCATGGGGATCTCTGATGATAGGAGTTGTGTCCCCTTTTGTTGCCTATTTTAATGTTTTGAATATATCCCTCCGCTGCATTGTGCAAGCCCTTTAGCCTTGATCTAAAGAATATCGCGGAGAAATTGCTACAAAAAGGTCACTAACACGAACCGGTGTACTTCTTTCTGAGATAGAAGTCAATAGCGTTCGTTAGCATTTGATGGGCGTAGAACAAGGTCAATTATTGTCTATAGTTGGCCAAAAAGTTACACAGTGCACCTTTCCTGCGTTGACATAAAATGCTAGGAAACCCTGCCGTGATTGGAGGGGGAATGCGGTGAGTGTGTGTGTTTTATCAGTACCTGTCCAGACAGGATGGAGACCAGACTCGTGATCCACCAGCATGATGTTATCTCCACGAAGACGACTCAGAGCATCCATGCAACAGACAGAAAAAACATGTTAGAGACAAGAGCAACTACATACACATTACATACATACACATTACATACACACTTATACACCTGTAAACATTACATACATACACATACATCTGTAAACATTACATAACACATACACCTGTAAACCTTACATACGTACACTTATAACCTGTAAACATTACATACATACACTTATACATCTGTAAACTTACATACATACATACACCTGTACATACATACACATTACATACAACGTTACACTGTAAAATTAATCATCACATTGCATCTGTAACATTACATACATACACATTACATACACATTCATACACCACTTATACATCTGTAAACATTACATACATACACATTGCATTAAACATTAAACATACACATACATACACACTTATACATCTGTAAACCATTATATCAACTTATACACTGTAAACAATAATACATACACATTAAATACATACACTTATCATCTGTAACATACATACATACACATTACATACATACAAAAGGTCACTAACATGAACCGGTGTACTTCTTTTTGTTATAGAAGTCAATAGCGTTCGTTAGCATTTGATGGGCGTAGCACAACAACTAGGGAAGGTCAATTATTGTCTATAGTTGGCCAAAAAGTTACACAGTGCACCTTTTCTGCGTTGACATAAAATGCTTGGAACCCTGCATGATTGGAGGGGGGAATGCGGTGTGTGTGTGTGTGTTATCAGTACCTGTACCAGACCAGGATGGAGACCAGAACTTGTGATCCACCAGCATGATGTTATCTCACGGAGACGACTCAGAGCATCCATGCAACAGACAGAAAAAAACATGTTAGAGACAAGAGAACTACATACACACAGTTATACACTGTAAACATTACATACATACACATTACATACACACAGTTATACACCTGTAAACATTACATACATACACATTGCATCTGTAAACATTACATACACACACTTATAAAGTAAACATTACACACATACACTACACTGTAAACATTACATACACTTATACACCTGTAAACATTACATACATACATTACATACACACACTATTATACATCTGACACACACCTTAAACATTACATACACATTACATACACATCTGTAAACATTACATACATACACACACTTAAACACTACATACACATTATACATCTGTAAACATACATACACACATACACACACCTTTTACATACACATTACATACACACTTATACACCTGTAAACATTACATACATACCATGCATACACTTATACACTGTAAATTACATACACATACACATTACATACACACATACACCTGTACATCTGTACGCATTACATGCAAGACAATAATAGAGCTTAAGATATAAAAGTGAACTTACTCGGAAGTGCAATAACAGGACAAGGCTGTGTTTGTTGCATTTGAGACAAAGGTCATGGGGATTCTCTGATGATAGGAGTTGTGTCCCCTTTTGTTGCCTATTTTAATGTTTTGAATATATCCCTCCGCTGCATTGTGCAACCCTTTAGCCTCGATCTAAAGAATATCGCAGAGAAATTGCTACAAAAAGGTCACTAACACGAACCAGTGTACTTCTTTCTGTTATAGAAGTCAATGGCGTTCGTTAGCATTTGATGGGCGTAGCAACAACTAGGGAAGGTCAATTATTGTCTATAGTTGGCCAAAAAGTTACACAGTGCACCTTTCCTGCGTTGACATAAAATGCTAGGAAACCCTGCCGTGATTGGAGGGGGAATGCGGTGAGTGTGTGTGTTTTATCAGTACCTGTTCCAGACCAGGATGGAGACCAGACTTGTGATCCACCAGCATGATGTTATCTCCACGAAGACGACTCAGAGCATCCATGCAAAGACAGAAAAAAACATGTTAGAGAAAGAGCAACTACATACACTTACATACACACACTTATACACCTGTAAACATTACATACATACACATTGCATCTGTAAACATTACATACACACACTTATACACTGTAAACTTACATACGTACTTATAAACCTGTAAACATTACATACATACACTTATACATCTGTAAAACATTACATACATTACACAGTTATATACACCTGTAAACATTACATACATACACATTACATACACACGTATACACCTGTAAACAGTTATACATTGCATCTTAACATACATACATACTTTACATACACACTTAACACTGTAAACATTACATACATACACATTACATACACACACTTATACACCTGTAAACATTACATACATACATTATACACCTGACAACATACATATACATTACATACATACACTTATAAACCTGTGAACATTACATACATACA